>CM067495.1:310904-335147 GCA_034552555.1 Semaprochilodus insignis
GAATAGAATAGAATAGAATAGAATAGAATAGAATAGAATAGAATAGAACAGAACAATAGTTCATTCTGGATTATTTGTTCTGCAGCAGCTGCTTTCTTCAAAGACTTTTAATCCGAAATCTTGAAATCCGCTCATAATGCTGAGTTCAGGGAGAGCAGCGTGAGTCTATGGCTACTGGGTGTATCTGTATGCATCTGGATTTAAGGTGTTGCTGAAAACTAAAGTGAGTCTAGGATAGAAACGAGGGATGAATAAGCAACATAAAGAGGAGTGTGGGTCAGTATGACTGTGGATTAGAGGTATTTGACCAGCAGTTAAAAAAGCAAAGCTTTACACCATCACAGCAAATTTACACTGTTATACAAGCTGTACACTGACTACTTTACATTGTATCAAAGTGTCATATCTTCAGTGTTGTCCCATGAAAATATATAATAAAATATTTACAGCAATGTGAGGGGTATAATCACTTTTGTGAGATACAGTATTTTACTGAAACCGGTGATTGTTTTATTTTTACCTAAAAATTTTACCTCAAGGTCGTTGCTGTTGGTATTTGACCAGCAGCGTGCCGATCTTTAGGGTTAATTATATCATTGCTGAAAACAATGGTACAACTGTGTTGGAACGCTCAACAAAGCCTTACTTTACTGCGTCAGAGGATTATTTCATTTTTTCCTACAAATCTAATTCTCCTGTAGCGCCTCAAGGGGGCAGTAAAAGAGCCATATTTTACCATATTTTGATTGAACATAATGGAGTAGTGATTAGCGGGGTAGTATCTACAGAAAATACTGCGCTGGCTTCAAGAGAGGTTGGAAAATGGTGAAAAAAATACTGTATTAATAATATAAATGTATTGTAAGTTATTCTAAATGTACTGTTTTTCTTTTCTGAGCCAATAAACACTATATGGATACCTTGTGAAAAATGATTGGCTATGTACTTTTCACAGCACCATCTTCTGTAACCTGAAACATCAACATCTTGTTTCCAACTAGCTGAACAAAACCAGCTAAAATCTGTTTTTATCATCTTTTACAGTTGATGATCTCATCAAACCTGGATACTCTTTTTAAGGTTATTGCAGGTCTCAGATTGGCCTCAGTATGTCTCTCCTGGTGTCTTACCTTAGAAGAACCGCCGGTCTGCATAATGAGAGCGAAGGTTCCCGGGCGTACACAGCGGCATCTAGTGCGAGTGCTGTTGACTCGAATAACTTCACAGTTGCCATCTTCCCATTCAGTTTCTTTCCAGTTCACACAGTGTGGAGTGCCTTGAGGTTTATCCGGCTAACCAGAACACAGAAGATCATTTTCAAAACAGAAAAAAAAACTTTTGTTGACAAAATTTTTTGNACACAGAAGATCATTTTCAAAACAGAAAAAAAAACTTTTGTTGACAAAATTTTTTGCCATGATCACAATGTCCACAATTTTCATAAATTTATGTTGCACCCTTTTCACAAGTTCACCTTATATCCTAAACTGTTTGGCACGGATGTAGTATTGGGGTAATACACTGACACACCAAAAGTCATGGGATAGCAGTATGTAAATTGCTTATGAGGTGGCGGCTTGATAACGCCCACACCTTTATAAGTTGTAAGGTGTTATCCTGTGAGTGAGACTGAACACTGGTCAGCGTGCTCATGGCAAGGTGTCATTAATTATTAGGGTTTGAACAAAGCATGGTAGCAGGTGCCAGACGGATGGGACATTCCATTTCACGGAATTTCACATTCCTCTATTCACAGTGTCATGTTGTACTGGGAATACATCATAGAAAGCATCACCACCCACACTGGACCGCACATTGGGTGCCCACAGGTGCTTAATGATCATGACCGGCGACGTCTAGCCTAGGATTCTCCATCTGAACAGGTAAGTGACAGAAACCACATCCACACTGAATACAGGAGCCCCCACACACATATTCCGGAAGGTCAGTGCAATGTTCTTTAACTGGCATGGGATATGGAAGCAGAAGACCCACTTTAGTGTCTACGACACCGGACACAGCGCGTCACCTGGGCCCATGAGGTTAATAACTAGACCCTAGAGGACTGGCAACTGGTGTGGAGTCACTGTGCCAATTATTTTGGGCTAAATTTGGAACCATATGCATACAAAGGAATCTGTCTCAGCATATAGCCCATCTAAACACACTAGTGATCACACACTATGAGAACACTTGCCCAGAGTAGTGGACAGCCCTATCCACATGGCCTGGGGAGCAGTTGAGGGTTAGGTGCCTGGTTTAAGGGCACTGCAGTCATGTCCTGTCACTTCAGGGTGTCAAACCAGCAACCTTCTGGTCACAAGGCTGGGTCCCTAACCTCCAATCCATGACTGCCTTAAATGGTAGGGTGTTAGGATTCTTGTGCACAGATCCCTTGGGTTCCAACAAGGCACTGTGCAGGCTGGTGGTGGTTCCATACTGGTGTGTGTGTGTGGGGGGGTGTTCTCATGGCATGGGTTAGGTAAACATGTCATTGACCAGTGCCCACTATGTTTCAGTAGTGCTTGGTGACCATTTGCAGGCCCTTATGGACTTCATGTACCCCTACAAAGATAGGATATTCTTAAGAGCTAATATGAAGGCACTCATTGTGGACTTCAGGTCAGCTGCATGGTGGGTTTGTTAAAAAACCCACCATGCAGCTGACCTGAAGTCCACAAAGACCTCTGCTACACCTATGTAATCATCCCTGACCACCCCCTCAACGCCCCCTGCCTTGAATGTAAGCATAACACACAAGTTCCAACCTATCATTACCAATTGCATAAATACTTCCTGGTATATCTTACGATTAGGTTATTCCTTTACTCCGCGTTTGCAGATCTAAACCTGCAACCACCAGGAGGCTCAAGACTAGGCTCATCTGCCATAAACCCAACATCACCGATGACAACAGATAGCTGCACTTGCTAGGGTCAAACTATAGCACTAAGCTATGGGGAAGGGGAGTAACATCCTACCCATCCAGAGAGAGCAAGGCCAACTGTGCTCTCTTGGACTGCCAGCCATGGCTGGCTGTGACATCACTGGGAATCAGTCTCTCGATGATAGAGCCAATAGTTAGATGGTTGTGCCACTTGGGAGCCCCATCACAATTCATTTTTGACAACAAACAATTGCGTTGAACATATATACATAATTAGAAACTCACAGTAATTTGTTCCAGGGTAACTTCAAATTCATTGGTTATTGAGTCGGCTGTTTGTTTGGACTGTTGTTTGGGTGTTGCCTGGTCGCTAGTACTGAGCAGTTTTACCGTCACTACTGTAGACATCATGGTTGACTTTGTGTCGCCAGATTGTTTGAAAAAATCAGGTTTCAGAAAGCTTGACATGTTGGTGTAGCTCAAGAAGAGCACAGCTTCTATTCCTACAGCACAGAACATGAACATTTACATCAATATGATTAATAAACAATAAACATCTATAATCTCTCTGAAGCAGGAAGACATGTTCTTGAGGGAGCAATTGATTCTGAAAGTGGCGAGAGGTACTGTACCAAACTGTTGCCAAACTATGCCACTACTATACCTTTGTTCTTCTCTGAGATCTTAATGTTCAAGTAAGCGTTGGTCGTGTTGAGTTGTGGGATTTCTGCCAAGGAAGCATTCGGGCCAAAAACAAATACTGCAGCCTCTGATAGATTATAAAAAAGCAGACATATATCAGATATGGTGATATTATTAAACAGACAACATAGCTGTACAACATAGCCACTGCCTTATTTATATTTTGTAAAATGAGATTGAAAGGATCTGCTGGGCTTTGCGTCTTCACTTGTTCCAAACTGTTTGTTTACAACATGCATTTACCCAAAAGCTGTAAATATAAACAAACTTAATTAAAGCTTGATATTTCTGTATCTTAAGAGGACTGTACAATAAACCTTATACATGATGGCCTGCATTAATACATATTTGAGGGTAATAATGATCTCATTACTGTTAGTACTAGTGCACGAAAAACACTTTAAGATGCTGTTATGAAAATTACTGAGCATATATTATCTGAGCATATATCTGATCATATCCATCTTGACATATGAGTGCCTTCATATTAGCTCTTAAGTAATGAACTCAAATAAACCAGTCAATTAAACCAGTTTCAATCCATTAAAATACAAAACATCAAAACAATTTCAAATATCCATTATATACTGATATATGATACATGTAGGTGGCAATTATTACCTTAAATTCACTTTAAATTATGTGTTTTGGCAGGCCTCTGATGTACTAATGCTAATCATAAAAATTTTGATTTTCATTTGGGGAAAAACAGGTCAGGGCCATACATGTCAGGTGCACAAATATTTGGATGCTGACAATTTTTAATTACATCCAAATCTGTTGAACGGTCTGGAAATTACAGTCATTTTCATGATAAAAACAATCATCAGTTAAATTGTCAACTCGTTGATCCATTTTTTCAGCCCAGTGATGGCTTGCTTCTCCGGCAGAAGACTTCATAACAACAGCAAAACATAAGATGCTGGGTTCCTTCCTAGTGATTCCCCTCCAGGACTTTTCGGCACTGCACGAGGTGACGGGGCTAGAAATACCTGCAGGGTGTGAGTGAAGGGATCGATAGATTGGGAAGAGGTGGTACAGTGCAGGGAATGTCTCGTTCCATGTGTGGAAAATGGCTCCAAAGCAGATGTTAATGATTAGCTAAAAGGAGTGACGCATTTGGACGTGCCAAAGACCATAGTGTGAAGGAAGTAGCTGAATCTGCAGGTGTATAGAAGTGTACGGTCATACGGGTCTACCAGCAGTGGCTAAAATCCCAGTCTACAGGGAATTCTCCTCGGAATTGTGCCAGGGAAGGCATCCACCAAATCTGGAACAACTGTACAAATCTATGATGCAAGTGTCTCTGAACATTGATGTGACCTACATCCAGAAACTTGTCCAGTACATGCCAAATCCAGTCACAGCTGTTATTGGTGCTGGTGGAGGTATTGGTTCAGGGGACTCATTTATTGTTGAAAGTCAGAACTTTGAGCTCATATTCATTATTTTATTAAATTATTCATTAACTCCAATATGCCATGGCAGACAGCTAGCTACAATGCCAATCATTTTGTCAACATTCTGATATATACTACATCTGACTGTATGTGTTAAAGTATAATCCCTATGGAGACGTGCCGTGTGTACCATGCCCTGTTACTTGACATTTCCAAATGGTGGTCCAAACAGGAATATAGTATAGCTACTTACGCACTGATGGAAGAGAAATTTTTTTGTAGTAAGAGGTGTTTGTTTTGGTCACCAGTGTAGACACCAATGTCTCAGTGGCATTAAGCAGAGAGTTCCCATAGTTCACCAGTTTGGTTTGGTCAGTCGCTGCATCTTCAAGAATCTTTGTTGAATTCATCAACTGATCCAAGGTATGAATGATAACCTAACCAAGTACAAGAAAATGTAAGCATGGTATTCAAATCTGATTCCTATAAAACTTCATTAAATATAAACTGACTGAATTAAAAGTTCCTCACAGCTGTTGGTATCACTGTGGCTGTGTTGTTCTGAATCTGTTCCAGGAGAATCTCTACACATTCCACTGTGAAGTTAGCCTATAAAGAAACATGCAGTTAGTTCTGCAGTGAAGAATGACTATCAATCATTTTGCAAGTTGTTTCCCACCGAGCTTTTCATACACACCTGGCATTGGTCAGATTGTGGTATAATAAAATCTGGAAAGAGAGAAAGAGAGATGTTGCACGGATTTGTAGCTAGAATGGAAGCTCATACTCAAACACACTTCACATTCAAGAAACATTTTCCTCAACCTGATTACACCTGAACTATTGGACAGACCAATAGAATTGCTTCAAAACTTAGAAATAAACCTTGTTATATCAGCCTCCACTACAGGTTAAGAAAGCTGGTTCATCCTCCTGTAAAGATCCATTTTGGAGGGGTTGAAGGTGGACTGTATAATTCCATGAGTGCTATTTTATAGTTTGATGTCTTCACCTTCATTCTAAAGTAAAGCATTACGATAAACATTAGGAGAACCTTCTATGAGTAGATGTGTCTGAACTTTTGGCTGGTAGTGTATATGGATCATCAGTTGAGTCTCACATGTTGTAATGTTGTTTGTATATGCAAGAAAGCTAGTCAGAGACTGCAACAGATCAGGAAACTGGAGGGCATTTGGGGTCAGTAATAATATTTTGATAGAGAGGGTTCTTGGGTGTTGAATTTCCATATGGACATCTGTCACCAGTAAATGCAAATAAATTGGCTGGAATTATTAAAATGGCAGGGGAAATTGTATGATGTCAGCAAACACCCTTAGAGGATGTGTATAACAGAGGTGAGCTCAGGAAGGCTATGATGATCATTAATGACCAACAGCATCTTCAGAATCTTGAGTTTGAGCTGCTCCTGGATAGGTACGCAGATTTAGAGGAGATATGTTGTTTATAGTGCAGTCAAGTGCGTTAATAAATTGAACTAATTCACATTAATCTACATTTTAGTGATAAGTGTTTCCTGTTGATTGTATGTTTTTAGTGATGTGTTGTATGTTGTGTGTGTTGTTTTGCTTTTTAACTGGTGAAACCAAAGATGGTGGGTTTCCTGCTTTGATGGGACAATAAAGTTCTATTCTATTCTATTCTATTCTATTAGTCAAGTCAAGTCAAGTCATGTAACAACTACATGTTTACATGTAAAGTAATCTTAACATTAGTTGACCATTGTTAATGCATTACTTCATGTTAGTTGGTCAACACTTCATGTAAAGTGTTGCCGATTACACTGTAAGCTCTCTACATGCAGGTTAAAGAAGGGGAGCCAGCACCTGTACATCCATAGCTGTTTCCACTGGGCTTGAAGCCAGCAGGTATGGAGAGTCCAGGGTTACACTCGCAGCTGCCATAAACAAACCCACACTGTGCATTCTCACCGCAGGTTGTGTTTGTGCAAGTCGAATGACCTGTAAAGAAATGCATGCAGCGTCAGTTTACCTTTAACGGACACCTTTACCAGATACTGTACTTTGTGATCCTAGTGTTGTGGTTTCAGAAACAGTATGCTGCATGACTTGGGCCCAATCCCATTTCACCCCTTGCCCCTAACACTTAGCCCTACTTCTCCATTTTGCACATTCACGTCTAGGGGTAGAGATGTTTCAATTGGTGTTGAGATGGAGGGGTAGGGCAAAGTGTTAGGGCTACGTAGGGTTTCAAAAGGAGATTTTTCAGAGGCACGCTCCAACCGGAGTGTTAGGAGAAAATTCCCAGAATGCCCTGCGAATAATTGGCAAGATGCCACTGCACAAGCGACCGAAGAGAGCCATATCTATAAGTATTTTCTCTGTTAAAAAGTCTCTGTACTGTTTTATGGTCATTTTCTTCATAACATGCGTAAAAATCACTAGTAATACACTGATGTCTTGGCGCTACCTAGCGGAATTTCCCTGTTTCACCTTAAATAGTGCAGCAGCTACGTTCTGGAACCTGAGGTTGCTGCACCATTTAAGGTGGAACGGGGAAATTCAGCTTCATATCACTGAAGAATTCTTCATAATGGTCATCCGCCTCTTTGAAGGCATATGACGCCCTAAATGTATTTAAGCAGTGAGGAGCTGAACTTTACCCTCCTCCCCTAGCACCGCTAGCAGCCTGTTAATGAAGTCATGTAGTTTTTGTTTGTGCTCTTGTTTATTGGGTGGCTCGTTAGATTGATTGATGGGCATAAAACTGAAGTCCATGCTTTTCGTCAGTTTACATAAAAAACGCTGACGCCACCTGATGACATACCCAGTTCTTCAAGGGTTTCAAGGGCGAGGGTTACCCTCGAAAACAAGGGGTAGGGTTAAAAATATGGGATTGGGCCTTGGTGTTCTCCTTCTTGCAGTTCTTCATATTATTGTTACTATTATCATTATTATCTATTTTTATTCATCTAGAAGGTCTGATTCTCCCTGAAAGCAGACAGCACGTGCTGGGCAGCTGGCCATTTATTAATTTATTCATTCATTTATTCATTTATTCATTTATGTTGTGGTCAGAAAGCTTGCCCAGCCAAATTTCTGGACAGTCCCTGAGCGCACGCTCAACCAATCTGGTAAACAAGTCCTCAGGACTGAGAAAATACTCACGTAAGGCATAGAATCCCTTGTTCGAAATGAGATAGTAGAGGATTAGCCCTCCACCGCAGTCTTGGGTGCTAATGTTCTGTTGAGCACACATGATGCCAGTGCTACTGTTGAGTGCATCACATGTATAGAGTTGAAACTTTGTGGAGTTCTTGTTATTGAGGATGGAGTTTGTGGTGCTTGTAGAGGGGCAGTAGTAGACTAAGCGATCTCCTGCGATACCAGAGAGGTTGTACCACCCATTCATCAGGCCATCATCGCTCCATGGTTCTCCAGGGGACATAAAACCAATATTACGCCATGGATCACTCAGCATCTTATAATTCTGGCAATCTGAAAAGAACATGGTTAAATAAAAGGTGAATTTACATGATTAACATGTGTACATGGGTTCTACACAAATACAACATGTACCATCAACTTTAAATTAAGTCAATTTAAGCTAATTAAGGACATACTTAATTAGGTTACTTAGTAAATGCTAAGCTAATTAAGTACATAAAGTACATATACTTTATGGTGATTTCATTCATGTGGAGCAAATGTACACATCTGAATCAAGTACATTTAAGGCAACATTTAAGAAACATATTTTTTATTGTAACCTTTGCATGATGCAGGTGTGTCTAAAAATAACTGATGGCCAAAATATGCTCACCAGCCAAAAAACTAGTCACTGTGTACATTGCTATATCATCAAAACCAAGGGTCCCCCAGTCGCATCAATGGGGCTTTAACACTAATAATAATTTACATTATCAAATCATGGAAATGCACATGTCGCTAGATCCTGCAATCTGAACCTCAACACTACTGCCTTATACTGTTTGTAAATAATGTGTAAACTGTGTATTATCTGTAGTTTGTTTATTCTTCTTCAACAGCTACACCTCCTCCTTTCAGACCTCCATAGTGTTGAGGTGTCTTCTCACAGTGGAAAAAGGATGGAGAGAAAAACTCAGATCTGAAGCAGGAGTGGAGCTTGATGTTCTCCTCTCTTAAATGGTCTACCAGATCTTCCAGGTGGTTGTTAGGAGCCTCATTTTCTCTGATTCATCTTCCTTATGTAAGTGCATGATCTGATCTCCTAAAAAATAGTCTCATTTAGTCAAGGTGAGTTAGGGTAGTTGCTCGTGTGAATGTCAGTGTTATTTTGTGGGGGGTCTGAATGACAGTGAGATCTTTGATATTATTCTTAGTGTTGTTGACTTTTGTGTAATTTCCTGGTAAATATATTGTCGCTGTCCAAAGAAATTTTTACTTTTACGCATCATTTGAACACACCAGCTGCTTTTACACTGTGTGAAAATTTCATGATAAATGGACCAACAGAAATGGCCCCAAAATGTCTTGGAAAAAAGTCTGGTTCCATTGACCTCCATTAAAGTTATAGTTTTTTGCCCTCTCCTATAAAGTTGTAATTCTGGACATACTTGTTTTTCTTTGGACAGTGATATACTTCATGTTTTTTCTGGCACTAGTAAAAATATACTATTCGTACCTAGCAGCCATTTTGACGTGACAAAAATATGTCTCGTTTTTTGCCCAGCACTCTACACTTCACTGTCACATCCCTTTGGTCAAAAGTTCCATCACTCATTTCACACAGTATATGGAGATTTGCCTCAAATGCCAAGCAAACAATGATCTGCCATCTGGCAAGTCAGTGTGGCTGGAAAGCCAGTGCTTCGATTTACAGTTTACTTACCGGCAGCTGCAGTTGAACCTCTTGTGACCGTAGTTAGCAGCAGTACAGTGATACCTGATGGAGAGATACATGAATTACTAAGTAATCTACACTACACCATCATGTTTTAGCACCACCACCTCATGTACATTCATGTACATGTACATTTATTACTATTATTTTTAAGGTGGATATTCATGTAATTGCACAATGATTGAGTATTAAAAGTTATAAACCTTTATTAAAATTTCTAAACCTTTATTAAAATTTGCCTAAACGTTAGCATAAAACTGTATCATTTTTATTCAGCCAAGCCTTATTCAGCGAGCACATGGACTATTAGGGCTGGCCTGAATACTATTTTTAGGCCCCAGAGATTTGGCACTGATCAAACATTCAAAGCTTCATGGGGGGTGGGGGATGTTATTTAATATATACTTTATTAGCCATAACATAGTGACTTTCACGTCCAGGTCATAGCAATGGCTGAGGCTCTCGTTACTTGAATAGATCTGAGTCTAAAAAACTACTCAGTTATCATTCTAGCGCTTTCCTTGTGGTGAGAAAGAGAAGAGGAGAGTCTGCAGTTGATAAGATGAGGTACAATTCTTACACCAATGAAAAAAAAAAAAAACACTGGTTTGGTGCCACAGGTCTCAAATGTTAACTAGCTAGCTAACATAGCTAATGTTAGCACCTACTTGCAAAGCCTAACCTGCCCTTTGCAGAGATCCTTGATATAGTCTGTGGGTATTTAGGGTTTCTTGCTATGAAGACATGTCTTCATGCTTCAGTTGTCAGACTTGTTGGTCAAAAAAGGGCTGATGAAGAGAGCTAGCTATCTAGCTAAGGCAGAGCTAAGGCTAGCTATATTGGCTTTATCTGGACAGCACATAAAACAGCTAACAACCGGAACATGAAGATGTGGGTTCGCAGCAAAAAACACCCTATAAAGGCTACTGTCTAGTCAAGGGTCTCCACAAAGGGCCAGTTTTGCATTTGCCAGTGGGAGCTAACATTAGCTCGGTTTGCTAGCTATAGCTGGCTAACATTGGAGCCCACTGCCACCAAACTGTGTTTTTCTTCATGAACTGTAACTCAGCTTATCAACTACAGCCAGTTCCTCTTCTCAGCACAGAGAAAGAGCTAGAATGATATCATGAATATGCACAATTATGCAAATTGCAGATGCGCACTTAACCCCCAGTTCCCAAACAGTGCTCCTTTCCTTCACTACCAGGGACGTTGTGTGTTCTACTGGAGAACACAGTCCTCTACATTTGAACAACAGGGGCAATAATAAGCTCCCATTATAATAACCAGAAAATGAACTAGAGAAATCTTCTCTTTATTGCCTTATGCCAGAAAGCTAATTATGGTAGCACTAGCATAGCAAGCTAATAACTCAGTAAATCACAGAACAGGAAAGACTTCAACGTCAGTCACTCAGCTTCATGACTTCTAGATCCCAAACCTATGTTGGGGTGTATAGGTTAGTCTTGCTAGGTTATTACTTGCATCTGATTCAAGGACCAGATAATGGAAGCAGATTAGCATAGCTAATGGCTCAACATGCATCAGTGAAGCTGGTCAGGATGCTGAAAATGAACCTGTGTTATGAACATATTTTTTGACCTGCTTGGATGGATAAAGGAATGGACAGTAAAGGAACGATGTTGGTGATGGATAAAGGAATGAACGGATAAAGGAACAGTGTTGGTGTATGGATAAAGGAATGAATGGATGAAGGCTAAATGCTGGTGTTGTTAGTTTGCTGTGTTTCTCTGACTCTGAAACTGTTTTGTGTGGGTGGGGCAGGAAACACCCTGTTCTTTTCCTGCTGCTCTTACTTTACTGGACGTGAAACTATCTATAAAGCATTGTTTTGAAATTTTCCACTAATGTTACTTTGCCTACTGATGAAGCTGATAACACCATGTTCTTGCAGTACACAAAGTTATATGTATTACAACCACACAGTACCAGGAAATGTCTCTGATCCAGCCACCAACATATTTCCATTTTTTTTTTTAGTCAGCCAGCTTTTGAATACAGGATTAAATTTTCATTGCACTGGAAAACATGTAACTTGTCAAGTGACAATATTAAATAAAATCAAAATATCTCAGACTATTGTTGAAATAGTATACGATTATTTCACTTATTTATAAAATCTAAAAGTCATTTTACAAGCAGTTTCAGCTTTGGAATACAGGATTAACTTTTCATAAGCACTGCAAAACATGCAACTGGCCAAGTGACACAATCTCAAATCTAGTCAAACTTTCTGAGACTGTTGTAGAAGTAGTTTAAGATTAATTAGTCTGTTTCTATAATCTAAAAGCAATTTTCCAAGCAGCTCCCTAATTATTGACACCTTTGTTAAAGATAGTAAGGATGAAGTCAAGATAAATATGTACATGTGGTTAATTTTATGGAACTATGAAAAATTGTAATGCTTAATTGAAATCAACGTAGTCAAAGAAAACAAAAAAACTGGCATAAATAGAAAGAATTTTACTATAAAAAATAACATCGCCCCCACTTTTACATATGGCGAAGGACCTGTGGGCTGTTTTCGTTCCAAATCAGGAAAAAGGAATCAGAAGATGTTAAATGAAAAGCTGCCAAAATGCTACATTTTCCAGTAACAATAATTCAGATCAAATGTCTAAAACAGGTGGTCATCCCAGTCAAATCACCTGATCCCCATTTAAAAGAACACTTTGGGTTTGATCTGAAGAGAAGAGACCAAAAAAAAAAAAGAACCTATGAAGACTTAAGACGAAGGTGTGTGTCTCTTTGCTATTTTGCTGGTTTTGTTTAAATGATTGTTTTTGATATGTATTTCTGTTTATTTCAGTTCACTGCAATGAAGTTTAGTTTTCTCTCATGTTTTTTCACTCTACATTTACCTGTACCAAGCGTGTCAATTACTACGCAGCTGGCTGTATCTAGTAACTGTGCAAACTTTAAGATATTTAATAACTTGTGAGGAGCTAGATATTGATAATTCTTAAATCTTAATAATATTAAGAAATATTAAATCTTTAGCTTGTACCATTGAACAGTTCATAATCATCATCATCATTATCATTGTCTTATACTGCTTAGCNCCACAACCTGGGACAGACGGCAGCAGTAATGCAGTTGCTGTACCGGACTGTAGTGGTGAAAAGGGAGTTGAGCCTCAGGCAAAGTTCTCTCTTTTCTGGTCATGGACAATTGAACAATTGGAGGAGATTTGGGTGCCCCCTGGACACCTCCTGTTGGAGGTGTACCAGGCATGGCCAACTGGGATTAGACCCAGAGGTCGTCCGAAGAGTTGTTTCTAATTATTGTGCGCAGAAACAATATCTTTGATGCCTGTATCATATTTAAAATGCCGTAAATACATATCTTCTTAGTAGTTTAGATACTGAAGGAGAACCACTAAATATAACAGCTTATTTCAAGAAATCTTACAAAATAATTTGATTACTGAGTAGATTATTTACATGGCAAAACCGATAAACCTATATCTAGCTGATATATCTTAAATGTCTCATTTTGAGATTAAGACTATTTATATTATTTCCAGTTCTTTAAACTTGGCTTAAGTGTTTTTAGTTTATTGCTACTATACTGGCAGATAATTTTGCTTATTTGATGAAATTAGCTTGAAACAGGCCAAATTATGAGAACATTTGGTTTAAAAACTTAAAGCAGGTACAAAGAAATGTCTGGAAATAAGTCACATAATATTAAAATGAGTTTACAACAATCTTACAACAAAGATTTTAAGATGTATGAACTAGATTTAAGATAATTTCACAAGGTATCATCTTTTGCAGTGTACAATCAGGTCTATAAGTACTTTAGCAGTGACACAATTTGCTTGTAATTTCTCCTCTGTACACCAGCACAATGGAGTTGAAATGAAGATGTGATTGAAGTGATTTTCAGCTTTAATTCAAGGGTATTAACAAAAATATAGCATTAGCCTTTTTTTACATGGTCCCTCAATTTTCACTGCCTCAGATGTAATTGGATGAACTCGCAATATTATAAATGCAAGAATTGTTTTTAATACTGGGGTGCAGTCAATGATGCCAAAGGCCTGGAACCCATGGAGGTGAATTTCCTCCCTGTGCCAGGCTTTATTTGTTTATTTATTTATTTCTGCCTTCAATTTTGTCTTCAGCTGGTGAAAATCATGCCTGACTCTGCTATTTAAGAGCTTTTCATTTCTTTGACCTTCCTTAGGAAGAGACCCAAAAGTGTTCATGTTTAACTACACCACTATGTAAGAGATATTTAACATGGCTTTTACAAATGGGCCCCTAATTGTCTCTGTGGGGAGTAAAAATATTTTATATTTATATATATTGAATAAGTACAAAGGTTATTTGTACACTGAAACACGTCAACTTTCCAGTTTGTTCAACTGAACTAATAAAACAAATGACATCCGAGAAACTTAAATTTGACTATGGGTGTTTGAACATTTGCATATGACAGGATGATGCAGTTGAGTCCCTGCATGGCTGCAGGTCTGAAATGAAGAACAGCAGTCCCCACCCTTTATGAACAACAACATGGAGCCCAACAGCAAATATCGTGTTACTTTTGCCATTAATTTACCATGTGATAGAGCAAGCGACCAATGTTTTGAATATCCATTGGGAGGTTTAGATATGTCAGTCGCTCTGAATAGGAGTGGCAATGAATTGTTAGAAATGCTACAGGCACATTTACAGCAGCCTCTCTACTGCAAGACTTGATGTGAAACTACAATTTACATTCATCATTAAATCAATAGTTATACCCAGAATGGAGTGTGGGATTGCAGTGCTATAGGGAGGAAGATAAAGGTTACCAGGAACAATAAATGATAATAAATTTAGGCTATGATCAATATTTATTTAGCTACTCATGCAGAAGCAGTGTCTCAGCATGGAGTTGTAGAAGTTCCTAATGGTGTCCTGTGATAATCCATCCCATGCAGCTTGAATATTCTCACACAGTTCCTGCAGATTGTGTGGTAGGGGTGGAGGTGGAGTGACACCAAGTCTTCTGGACGTGTGACGTGTGACAACAAACTTGGCTGTTTGGCAGTGGGGATGATGATGATGAATGAACGTTTGTATATAATATGTACATACTATTTTTGCCATACATTTTCCTAGTTTTTAGGATCCATATAATCTCAGCGGACAAACAATTAGTCACCTTGCATGTTTACAGTGTTAGTGTGAGTGACGGGATCCACAGATTGAGAAGAGGTACTACAGTGCAGTGAATGTCTCGTTCCATGTGTGGAAAATGGCTCCAAAGCAGATGTTAATGACTGGCTAAAAGCAGTGACTGCATTTGGGCATGCCAAAGACCATAGAGTGAAGGAAATAGCTGAATCTGAGGTGCATGGAAGCGTACGGTCATACAGGTATACCAGCAGTGCCAGGGAAGGCATCCACCAAATCTGGCCCAACTGTGCAATTCTTTGATGCAAGAGTTTCTGAACATTGATGTGGCCTACATCCAGAAACTTATCTAGTACATGGCAAATATGCAGCTGTTATTTGTGCACGTGGAGATATTGCATGCTATTAGGTACATTTCAGTCACAGGGGACGGACTAATTTTTTTGTCTGGTGAGCTTTAGTTATTATATATATTAAATATGTCTAAGTTAAATATGTCTAAAATATAGAAAGTCTTGTTGGAAAAAAAAATGACACATGTGTAATTACAAAATAGAATATATACGTTACGACTACCAAAATTCAGGTGTCGAATTATATGAGTAAAAGTTCATACACACGTGTGTTACCTGCAGTCATCCATCTATAACAGTGAATACATCACCAGTAAGTGCACTGTTGTAGCTACAATGTAAATTAAAACATATAATGTGGCCTGTGTATAAGCTATAGAAGAAAGTATGAAATTTATATTTTATTTATTTTCATGTTTGCTATGACATTTTTCAAGCACAACACCAGCGAAGTAGAATTTGACTGTGGGTTTGAACATTTGCATAAGACTGTTGCAAATGCAGATGAGCAGGAGTCTATGCATGACTGCATGTATCAGATAGAGAGCAGGAGAGCTCACCTCCAAAAAACAAACAAACAAACAAACAAACAACAAAACCAAAACAAAACAGTGAACTATAAACAACATAATCAAGCATGACAGAAAATAACTTTTTTTTTTTGCCATTAATCCGAAGTGACATATGAAGGGGCCAATGTTTTCAATATGCATTGGGAGAGAAAAACTTCTCTCTAGGCCTTCTGAATGTTCTAGAAGTCACTGACTGTAAATATGATATACATATACATAAATATTTATACATGCTATACAGTAAGACTCAATATTAAATTACTATGAGGTAAAATTTATCAAGCTTCAAATAAAACAATGAATGTCTTTAAGAAGCCTCAAATGTCTAGAGCTGGCAAAAAACGTGAATGTGAACCGGGAATCACGGCACTAGCCTACTGCTGGAATCTCATAGAGACGCTAGCAGAAATTAGCGTTAACCTATAGCCCAATGAGCACTGGGATAGGCTCCAGCAATTCCTGAGAAACTGGAGGATAAGCGGCTTAGAAGAGGAGTGGGTGTGTGAGAGTAGAACCATTGCCCTTATTAAAGAACCCTTGAAGAACCAGAAATGTGCAATGGTGTTCCCCCCCCCCCCCTCCACATGTTTCAATTAAATTTTGACATTTATGGCTCAACCTGGTGCTACCAGGGTTCAGCACTGGGAAGACTAAAGGTTAGCACATCACTGGTCTTTGATGACTTGATGCTTTTTAATCGTTTCATCAGTATCTTTTCCTTTACTTTCATCTCCTACCCTACATCCAGTTAGGGCTCTATTTCCTCTTTTTATTGCCTTCTCTTCCACCATGTTTAGGATTTAGAACCATTTGCCAATTTGCCAAACACACACAAACACACTAGGGGGCAGTAAACACACTTGCCTGGATTAGTGGGCAGCCCTATACGCAGCGTCTGGGTAGCAGCTGGGGGTCAGGTGCCTTGCTCAAGGGTACTTCAGCCATGTCCTCTTGGCTCAGGGAATCAAACTGCCAGCTTTCGGGTCACAAGGCTAACCTCCAACAACATTGCAAACACATTTTGGTGGAGCTGGAGGGCCACAATGATGAGGAACTGCAACCCTGGATAGGTGATAGTTATTCTGATTTTAATATGTCAGAACATCATGATAATGGAAATGAAATATTAAAAAGGCACCTGCTTTTCTTTATTAGGTTGTTCCAGCAATTTTGCACAGAAAGGTAAAAGCAAATAAACATTTTGTCTTTATTTAATGCACATTCACATGGGAAATGCAATACACATTTGAATTAGCATTTTCAAATTTGTATTTGAACAAGCTCTGTCATATGCTGCCATAAAAGAAAGATCAACTGACAAAAAGGTCATAATATCATTAAGTATCATGAAGTACAGAAGACATACATGCAAATAGTGAAGTATAACACATGTCTTAGCACTGAGGCAAAAACAGCTGTACACTTAATATATACACAACACATTACATACATTAGGGTATTCTAAACGTGAGCATGTCAGTTGTTATTCATCCGCAAATGTGTTAAGTCTTGGCCAATTTTGGCCAAAAAGCTGTTTATTAAGCTAACAGATAAAAAATACAGCTCTGAAATTAACTAAGACACCACTCCAGTTTCTTCTTAAATCAGCATCTCCACATGTACAGCAGGTTCTTAGTGAGGAACAAAAGGTTGGGTTCTAGCTTTACTGGCAGATACAGTGAGCGTCCGGTTCATAAGAACAAGGTCAAGCAGCAAACACCCAGGACAACACAGCTACAGACTGGCAGAGGGCCAAAACCACTCTCTACTGACCGTGATGAGCGCCACCTCATTCCAATGTCACTTAACCACCGTAAGACGACCTCAAGTGACCTACAGAAAGACTGGTGAGCGGTGGCTGGGGTGAAATGCACAGCGAGCGTGGTTCTAAAAACAGGCATCTGGAGGGTCATTAGTGATTTTCTAAATAAACAGATCTAAATACAATATTTGATCTGGAATTTGGGAGACGTGTTTCCAGTAGGGTATAGAATCAAACAGAACTGCTCATTTTGGTCCAACACAAACCCAGAAACTGTACAACTAGAGGAACTGATCATTTTCAGGTGGTATCTTACATTTTTCCAGAGCTGTATATAAATAAGCTCACCAGACAAAAAAGAGATCCCAACGTACCTAACACCATGTAATACCTCCACAAGCACCAGTAACAGCTGTGACTGGATTGGGCATGTACTGGACAAGTTTCTGGATGGAGGCCACATCAATGTTCAGACACTCTTGCATCAAAGAATTGTGCAGTTGGGCCAGATTTGGTGGATGCCTTCCCTGGCACAATTCTGAGGAAACTTCCCTGTAGACTCTGTAGATTTTATCCACTTGCTGGTAGACCCGTAGGACCGTATGCTTCCATACACCTTCAGATTCAGCTACTTCCTTCACACTATGGTCTTTGACATGCCCAAATACAGTCACTCCTTTTATCCAATAATTAACATCTGCTTTGGAGCCATTTTCCACACATGGAACGAGACATTCCATGCACTGTACCACCTCTGCTCAGTCTATGGATCCCGTTACTCACACCCCGCAGGTATTTATAGACCCAGCATTCTCGTGCAGCACCATCTGCAGGAGCCTGAAGTTACTGCCACCTTAAACACACATGGTGACTCATTTTTTTGCCCAAGTTCCAAAAATTGCACCAACTTCACTAACACTATATGCACTTCTAGGATGATTTTCCATGATTTTTGTTGCTACATGAACCTGAACTTTTAATCTTTATCTCTGGTCAGCTGTGGCAGCAACCACACAGTAACTTCTTGTAGTGCTGTCTGATCTGAAAGCAGAAGACAAGGAATAGAGTTGTGTAATGAAATGTGGTAAAGATCAAAGTTCGTAATCATGCTAGCTATGAAAGTTTAAAAAAAAAAAAAAAGAACCAAAACCAAGTTGTAACTATAAAAGAGTAATTCCTGAAGAAAATGCAGACTCTATGGGAGAAAATAGTGATGGAGAAAAAAAGACAAACAGACGAGGGTGGGTTGGACGCACACTGAATTTGTGCTTGGGGGTCTGCCCTGAGACATGTATGTGAAACAGTGTCTCTCCGTCGAGCAGAAGTACGGTAGATGTGTAACAAAACCAAGAAAACTCTGAGAACTGCTGATAGGTCAGAGAGAAATGCAGAGCAAAATCTCCACATCACAACAAAGGACCTCCAGGGTTAGCTGACACGGGGGTGGTGGTGCTCCATTTTACTGTGTAGGTGATCCAAGTGGAAGAGTCACCAGATGGAAACTCCACCTGTGATCTCATCAGTCATGGAACAACAGCAGTCTTCTGGTTTTAATTCATACTTACTTATTTCATATTTAAAGCATGGAGAGGAGGAGAAGACAGAAGGGTAGGATAAGAAAAGGACAGCAGACCACTTTATCCTTCTTGTTACATCTTTACAGGTGCATTTTAGGTGGTGGAGAGAACCAGACAGAACAGAAGGTTCTGCAGTCGGAAGTCGGAAAGTAGATATGAAGTCTCATCAGTCAAGGCTGAGATATCTCGCCTTATGGTTGAAGACCCAGTGGACAAAGAAGATGAAGGTGCCCTTCTGGGAGTTGAGAATCAAGAAGAAGAACTTCATCACATTATTGGTCTTTCTGAAGAAGCCCAGGATCCAGGAACAACCGATAACAACAAACTGGAGAAGGGTTTTAACACGCTTTTAACAAATGTAGTATCACTTCTTGTGCATTTCCTCTGCCGAATGTCACTGCCCAGTCGCTTTCTTAGCGAGGAGATCAATAAGAAGCCGATGATGATGTAAAGGATCAGGTTTAACTGCAACAGTGAGGAAAGGAGATATTCAGTTATATGCAGTGTTAGTCGTTTTGACAGTAAAAGATAAGCTGTTATTGCTTCTAGGAATAGCATCTGATTCTGATAATGATTTAGAGACCTTCAGTAAGGGCTTTGATATGAACAGTAATGAACAGTAAGGGCTTTGATAAGGGCTTTGATATGAACTTACTCCATGAAAAAAACAAACAGGGCCCAAAAAACTCCAAAAGAAGCCCTCATCAGTCTTCAGCCAGCATCTATAAAGAAAAAAATATTATATATCAGAATCAAATGTTGAAATGTTTTTGCATTTTTAAAGTAGCTGTAAAATGCCATTCTGTCTGTTCTGTGGACACAAAAAGTTGAACAGGGCTTTTATCATTATACATTGCTGGAATATATTTTGATGGAAATTTTTATGATTTCAGAAAGTGATCGATATATTAGAAAAGAAACATCCACCATGATTTGTTAAATTCTATCAGCAAGATCTGATTTATTTAATGTAGAACAGACAGACCTAGGTATTGAATGGTATTTTAAATACTAGACTTCCTTTTGAAATGGTTATACTTCTATACTTTTATGGATATACTTCTTAGATGGCATAAGAGTTTTACACTGTATAAATGTTATAATTATCTATTACTTTAAAGCATGAAGAAACAACATCCACCAACATGTTCAGACTGCTATATTGTGTTTCTCTGTCCATGTGACCTTTTGCATATAACAGTTGGCAAAGCAAGTTAACTCACTGCGATGTAATTCAAAGTGGCTGTTCAAATGGTTGTTCAGTATTTGGTGACTTGGTTGACTGGTCGATTGTTGGGCTCGTTCCTGGATCAATGAATTTGTTGGTGAGTGGTGGGGAACATGGTGCCTTAAAATCGTTATCACATTGGACATCAGGGTTGTCTCCATGTTTGCAGTGTTGCTGAAGAAAGCAAGCTTGACATGTTGGCATAGTTCAAAATAAAATCAAAGCATCTGTTCCTGCAGTATGGCACATTGACAACATATATATGAATGTTATGAATAAACAAATTTGGACTACTGACAAAGGTATGGGATTATATCATGGTGGTAGGTTTGCATATGGATAAAGGGAGTTAACAGGGGCGTCGTGGGCTGAAGGTTAGGGAACCAGCCTTGTGACTGGAGGGTCACTGGTTCAATTCCCTGAACTAACAATAACGACTGAAATGCCCTTGACCCAACCCCCAACCGCTCCCTGGGTGCTGTGGATAGGGCTGCCCACTGCTCTGGGCAAATGTGCTCACTGCTCCCTAGTGCATGTGTGTGTTCGCTAGTGGGTGTTTCACTACATGGATGGATTAAATGTGGAAGACAAATTTCTCTGTGTGCAAACACTAATGGGACAAAATGGCTAAAAATCCCACTACTCAGAGAACACCCAAATTTTAAATATGGATGGTAGGTCTCTACCAATATTTTGGGAGGTCAGCATTGGCCCTACCAATATTTGAACAAACTTGTTCACATTGTCTATGGAGTGAAGTCATAGTAGATCATTCCAGTGTGCCTCCCAGGGGCTATGTCTTCTGAGTGGCTGAAAGGGAGGGGGCAGTCTGAAGGCCGGCGTCACAACATGCAAATATCGGACTGCCAGACACAGAGGAAGTGATAACTGATCAGTGTGCTAACGGAAAGTTGTCAGGACTCTATGAGTCAGTCCACATACCTCAAGCATGTGTGAAAATGAAGTCTTTCAGATGATTTAATCTCATCTGTCATGCACTGCCAACATATTGTGTATATCATGGCCGCCAAAAAAGTGGAAAGAAGTAACAGGTTGTAAGTTAAGTAGTTAGTAGCCACGTTGATTTAAAAAGAAAACCTGCTAATAACATCAGCAGCCCGTACACTATGAAAAATAATGTCTACTGATGCTAGTTAACCATATTAGTTAGCATTAACTAGTTAGCTAACCCTAGCTTCTGTCATCTCTGTAGGCTAGCTGTCAGACTGCTAGCAGGAGTAAACATAAAATGGGTGAATATGTCAAATAATGAGTTGAGAATTTTAGACTATAAATCCCATAAAAAACATTGTCATCACTGATGAATTATCATTGTCATGCCTCCCTTTGGAGTCAAGAAGACCTGGGATGCTGACTCTCCCCCAGACTCGATCTCCCAGACTCCTCCAGGAGATCACGTGACTCCTGCTTCCACGGAATCCACCAGTCATTCAGTGTCCTTTAGGTCCTGTTCACCATTCCCATCACATAAAGACCGCTTCAGTTTGAATCCAGGCTGGGAATATTTGCCGTAGTTTACCTGAGCATACCAAGCCTTTTATAGTTTTCTGTTTACTCTAATTTTTGACCATTTTCAGTTTTTCTGACTCTGTTTTTGGATTGCTTGTGTAACTTTGATTATGTTGGTTGTCTTTCTGTTTTTTTGGACTTTGCTCTATTTCTGCCTCTTGTGGTTTTATCTACCTGTTTTCTGGTATATTTTGACTCAGATTTTGGAGTTCCCTCTTTGTAATAAAGCCATCTTGCTTTATTTATCTGCAATCGTCTGACCCTTTCTGACTCATTTCACACTGCAGGAAATACAGCAGAAGGCTAGTGAAGTAGAGCAGACCGATGACGTGACAGGTGCATCTTCAAGGTTTCAAGTGAATTCCTAATTATGAATTATAGTTTGGAATTATAAGAAGGCATCAACATTAAAGTCATTTTTAGGATGTTTTGCCTTTGAAAGTAAAGTATTTGGTCATATGCTTATTCTGAAGAATGAGTTGTTTTCATAAAATTCTACTCTCTTAATATTTAAAACTGCCCTCTGAAATAAAAACGGAGCCCCACATTTTATCATACCTTTTCTCATAATGTTTGTATGTATCTATTTCATTACTATTTGCAGCGATCACACCAACAGAAGTAGTACAGTGCAGTAAATGTGTGGAAAATGGCTCCAAAGCAGATGTTAATGATTGGCTAAGAAGAGTGACTGCATTTGGGCGTGCAAAAGACCATAGTGTGAAGGAAGTAGCTGAATCTGCAGGTGTATGGAAGCGTACGGTCATATGGGTCTACCAACAGAGGCTAAAATCCCAGTCTACAGGGAATTCTCCTCGGAATTGTGCCAGGGAAGACATCCACCAAATCTGGCCCAACTGCGCGAGTCTTTGAGTGTCTGAACATTGATGTGGCCTCGATCCAGAAACTTGTGCAGTACATGCCAAATCCAATCACAGCTGTTACTGGTGCTGGTGGAGGTGTTACATGCTATTAGGTGTGTTTCAGTCACAGACACATTTAGAAAATAGACTATAGAATATGTAATAACAATACTAGTGATATTTGCTTGTTTTTATAGGAAGTAACTGATTACGAAAAAAGATGCACCAAGAAATCAACCTTCCATGGTAATGAGCCCAGTCTACCAGAACCTAACCGCCAACATCAGCCAATCAGATTCAGTCTACCAGAGCCTAAGCGCTGACATCAACCATCCAAATTCAGTCTACCAGAGCCTAAGCCTGAACACCAACCAATCAGATTCAATCTAACAGTGCCTAATCCCAACACCAACCAACCAGATTTAGAGTACCAGAGTCTAAACCTCAACACCAACCAATTTGAGTTTGTCAGTGACTAAACTTGAGCAGCAGTCAAACCTTGTTCTTACACCCTGATGTGTTGTGGTTTGGTGGGTTGGTGGACCCAAATGCGAAATACTTTATAGTTTATTTACTTATTTGACCCAACAAATTGTGCTATTTTGAAACATGACGAGGCCGGATTGAAGCTGGCGACGTGTGTGTTCTCCTACCAACACACTGAAACAAAGGAGATAGATCTTAACTACAACTTAAAACAAGCTATGGCTTTTCCTTTCCGCTTTTTTTCTCTCAGGACGTTCTCGTTCTCTTTCTCTGTCCTTTTCGCTCCTCGGAAAGGTACGACGGGGAGTAGTGGTTGGGGATAGGTATTTATGTACCATACAGGTGTGCGTGGTCAGCGTTGATTACTGCTGAGGATTCTGGGGCTTGGAGTTTTTTGACGCAGATCCACCAGCTCCTCTACCGCGCTGCCCAGGCCCCCTGCTGGTGACCATCGGTATGGATGGCCCCCTTACATTATGAATCTGGATGTGATAAATGAAAATTGAGGACTGTTTTTTTTTTTTTTTTGGTCAAATTTCTGTAAGGACATAAGTTCCTGTTTTAGGATTTAAAAGTCTATGGTTTAATTTTTGTTCGCTAGTTTTAGTTTCCCAGTTAAGAAATACTTGTGCCCAAAATGTCAAGTTTAGAGTTGCTTTTATTGATTCCTTCAATTGTGTGTTTCTACTTGTTCTGTTTGTATGCTATGTCTGCTTTTTGAAATAGGAAGTCATAGTAAAAAATTAAGGAGTTTAATGTTCATATGTTGTTTTAAATAAAGATTTACAATAAAACAATTGATGGGTAACAACATGATATCACAGAAAGTGGGTGCGGTGTTAGTTACAGGATTGGATCTGATATCTAATT
>CM067495.1:335647-359284 GCA_034552555.1 Semaprochilodus insignis
GAATAGAATAGAATAGAATAGAATAGAATAGAATAGAATAGAATAGAACAGAACAATAGTTCATTCTGGATTATTTGTTCTGCAGCAGCTGCTTTCTTCAAAGACTTTTAATCCGAAATCTTGAAATCCGCTCATAATGCTGAGTTCAGGGAGAGCAGCGTGAGTCTATGGCTACTGGGTGTATCTGTATGCATCTGGATTTAAGGTGTTGCTGAAAACTAAAGTGAGTCTAGGATAGAAACAAGGGATGAATAAGCAACATAAAGAGGAGTGTGGGTCAGTATGACTGTGGATTAGAGGTATTTGACCAGCAGTTAAAAAAGCAAAGCTTTACACCATCACAGCAAATTTACACTGTTATACAAGCTGTACACTGACTACTTTACATTGTATCAAAGTGTCATATCTTCAGTGTTGTCCCATGAAAATATATAATAAAATATTTACAGCAATGTGAGGGGTATAATCACTTTTGTGAGATACAGTATTTTACTGAAACCGGTGATTGTTTTATTTTTACCTAAAAATTTTACCTCAAGGTCGTTGCTGTTGGTATTTGACCAGCAGTGTGCCGATCTTTAGGGTTAATTATATCATTGCTGAAAACAATGGTACAACTGTGTTGGAACGCTCAACAAAGCCTTACTTTACTGCGTCAGAGGATTATTTCATTTTTTCCTACAAATCTAATTCTCCTGTAGCGCCTCAAGGGGGCAGTAAAAGAGCCATATTTTACCATATTTTGATTGAACATAATGGAGTAGTGATTAGCGGGGTAGTATCTACAGATAATACTGCGCTGGCTTCAAGAGAGGTTGAAAAATGGTGAAAAAAATACTGTATTAATAATATAAATTGTATTGTAAGTTATTCTAAATGTACTGTTTTTCTTTTCTGAGCCAATAAACACTATATGGATACCTTGTGAAAAATGATTGGCTATGTACTTTTCACAGCACCATCTTCTGTAACCTGAAACATCAACGTCTTGTTTCCAACTAGCTGAACAAAACCAGCTAAAATCTGTTTTTATCATCTTTTACAGTTGATGATCTCATCAAACCTGGATACTCTTTTTAAGGTTATTGCAGGTCTCAGATTGGCCTCAGTATGTCTCTCCTGGTGTCTTACCTTAGAAGAACCGCCGGTCTGCATAATGAGAGCGAAGGTTCCCGGGCGTACACAGCGGCATCTAGTGTGAGTGCTGTTGACTGGAATAACTTCACAGTTGCCATCTTCCCATTCAGTTTCTTTCCAGTTCACACAGTGTGGAGTGCCTTGAGGTTTATCCGGCTAGCCAGGACACAGAAGATCATTTTCAAAACAGAAAAAAAAACTTTTGTTGACAAAATTTTTTGCCATGATCACAATGTCCACAATTTTCATAAATTTATGTTGCACCCTTTTCACAAGTTCACCTTATATCCTAAACTGTTTGGCGTGGATGTAGTATAGGGGTAATACACTGACACACCAAAAGTAATGGGATAGCAGTACGTAAATTGCTTATGAGGTGGTGTTCCCTTGGGGGATGGCTTGATAACGCCCACACCTTTATAGGTTGTAAGGTGTTATCCTGTGAGTGAGACTGAACACTGGTCAGCGTGCTCATGACAAGGTGTCATTAAATATTAGGGTTTGAACAAGGCATGGTAGCAGGTGCCAGATGGATGGGAAATTCGATTTCAGGGCATTTCAGATTCTTCTATTCACAGTGTCATGTTGTACTGGGAATACATCATAGAAAGCATCACCACCCACACTGGACCGCACATTGGGTGCCCACAGGTGCTTAATGATCATGACCGGCGACGTCTAGCCTAGGATTCTCCATCTGAACAGGTAAGTGACAGAAACCACATCCACACTGAATACAGGAGCCCCCACACACATATTCCGGAAGGTCAGTGCAATGTTCTTTAACTGGCATGGGATATGGAAGCAGAAGACCCACTTTAGTGTCTACGACACCGGACACAGCGCTTCACCTGGGCCCATGAGGTTGATAACTGGACCCTAGAGGACTGGCAACATGTGGTGTGGAGTCACTGTGCCAATTATTTTGGGCTAAATTTGGAACCATATGCATACAAAGGAATCTGTCTCAGCATATAGCCCATCTAAACACACTAGTGATCACACACTATGAGAACACTTGCCCAGAGCAGTGGACAGCCCTATTCACATGGCCTGGGGAGCAGTTAAGGGTTAGGTGCCTGGTTTAAGGGCACTGCAGTCACTGCTTGAATGTAAGCATAACACACAAGTTCCAACCTATCATTACCAATTGCATAAATGCTTCCTGGTATATCTTACGATTAGGTATTCCTTTACTCCGCGTTTGCAGATCTAAACCTGCAACCACCAGGAGGCTCAAGACTAGGCTCATCTGCCATAAACCCAACATCACCGATGATAACAGATAGCTGCACTTGCTAGGGTCAAACTATAGCACTAAGCTATGGGGAAGGGGAGTAACATCCTACCCATCCAGAGAGAGCAAGGCCAACTGTGCTCTCTTGGACTGCCAGCCATGGCTGGCTGTGACATCACTGGGAATCAGTCTCTCGATGATAGATAGTTAGATGGTTGTGCCACTTGGGAGCCCCATCACAATTCATTTTTGACAACAAACAATTGCGTTGAACATATATACATAATTAGAAACTCACAGTAATTTGTTCCAGGGTAACTTCAAATTCATTGGTTATTGAGTCGGCTGTTTGTTTGGACTGTTGTTTGGGTGTTGCCTGGTCGCTAGTACTGAGCAGTTTTACCGTCACTACTGTAGACATCATGGTTGACTTTGTGTCGCCAGATTGTTTGAAAAAATCAGGTTTCAGAAAGCTTGACATGTTGGTGTAGCTCAAGAAGAGCACAGCTTCTATTCCTACAGCACAGAACATGAACATTTACATCAATATGATTAATAAACAATAAACATCTATAATCTCTCTGAAGCAGGAAGACATGTTCTTGAGGGAGCAATTGATTCTGAAAGTGGCGAGAGGTACTGTACCAAACTGTTGCCAAACTATGCCACTACTATACCTTTGTTCTTCTCTGAGATCTTAATGTTCAAGTAAGCGTTGGTCGTGTTGAGTTGTGGGATTTCTGCCAAGGAAGCATTCGGGCCAAAAACAAATACTGCAGCCTCTGATAGATTATAAAAAAGCAGACATATATCAGATATGGTGATATTATTAAACAGACAACATAGCTGTACAACATAGCCACTGCCTTATTTATATTTTGTAAAATGAGATTGAAAGGATCTGCTGGGCTTTGCGTCTTCACTTGTTCCAAACTGTTTGTTTACAACATGCATTTACCCAAAAGCTGTAAATATAAACAAACTTAATTAAAGCTTGATATTTCTGTATCTTAAGAGGACTGTACAATAAACCTTATACATGATGGCCTGCATTAATACATATTTGAGGGTAATAATGATCTCATTACTGTTAGTACTACTGCACGAAAAACACTTTAAGATGCTGTTATGAAAATTACTGAGCATATATTATCTGAGCATATATCTGATCATATCCATCTTGACATATGAGTGCCTTCATATTAGCTCTTAAGTAATGAACTCAAATAAACCAGTCAATTAAACCAGTTTCAATCCATTAAAATACAAAACATCAAAACAATTTCAAATATCCATTATATACTGATATATGATACATGTAGGTGGCAATTATTACCTTAAATTCACTTTAAATTATGTGTTTTGGCAGGCCTCTGATGTACTAATGCTAATCATAAAAATTTTGATTTTCATTTGGGGAAAAACAGGTCAGGGCCATACATGTCAGGTGCACAAATATTTGGATGCTGACAATTTTTAATTACATCCAAATCTGTTGAACGGTCTGGAAATTACAGTCATTTTCATGATAAAAACAATCATCAGTTAAATTGTCAACTCGTTGATCCATTTTTTCAGCCCAGTGATGGCTTGCTTCTCCGGCAGAAGACTTCATAACAACAGCAAAACATAAGATGCTGGGTTCCTTCCTAGTGATTCCCCTCCAGGACTTTTCGGCACTGCACGAGGTGACGGGGCTAGAAATACCTGCAGGGTGTGAGTGAAGGGATCGATAGATTGGGAAGAGGTGGTACAGTGCAGGGAATGTCTCGTTCCATGTGTGGAAAATGGCTCCAAAGCAGATGTTAATGATTAGCTAAAAGGAGTGACGCATTTGGACGTGCCAAAGACCATAGTGTGAAGGAAGTAGCTGAATCTGCAGGTGTATAGAAGTGTACGGTCATACGGGTCTACCAGCAGTGGCTAAAATCCCAGTCTACAGGGAATTCTCCTCGGAATTGTGCCAGGGAAGGCATCCACCAAATCTGGAACAACTGTACAAATCTATGATGCAAGTGTCTCTGAACATTGATGTGACCTACATCCAGAAACTTGTCCAGTACATGCCAAATCCAGTCACAGCTGTTATTGGTGCTTGTGGAGGTATTGGTTCAGGGGACTCATTTATTGTTGAAAGTCAGAACTTTGAGCTCATATTCATTATTTTATTAAATTATTCATTAACTCCAATATGCCATGGCAGACAGCTAGCTACAATGCCAATCATTTTGTCAACATTCTGATATATACTACATCTGACTGTATGTGTTAAAGTATAATCCCTATGGAGACGTGCCGTGTGTACCATGCCCTGTTACTTGACATTTCCAAATGGTGGTCCAAACAGGAATATAGTATAGCTACTTACGCACTGATGGAAGAGAAATTTTTTTGTAGTAAGAGGTGTTTGTTTTGGTCACCAGTGTAGACACCAATGTCTCAGTGGCATTAAGCAGAGAGTTCCCATAGTTCACCAGTTTGGTTTGGTCAGTCGCTGCATCTTCAAGAATCTTTGTTGAATTCATCAACTGATCCAAGGTATGAATGATAACCTAACCAAGTACAAGAAAATGTAAGCATGGTATTCAAATCTGATTCCTATAAAACTTCATTAAATATAAACTGACTGAATTAAAAGTTCCTCACAGCTGTTGGTATCACTGTGGCTGTGTTGTTCTGAATCTGTTCCAGGAGAATCTCTACACATTCCACTGTGAAGTTAGCCTATAAAGAAACATGCAGTTAGTTCTGCAGTGAAGAATGACTATCAATCATTTTGCAAGTTGTTTCCCACCGAGCTTTTCATACACACCTGGCATTGGTCAGATTGTGGTATAATAAAATCTGGAAAGAGAGAAAGAGAGATGTTGCACGGATTTGTAGCCAGAATGGAAGCTCATACTCATAAACACATTCCAAATTCAGAAAACATTTTCCTCAACCTGATTACACCTGAACTATTGGACAGACCAAAAGAATTGCTTCAAAACTTAGAAATAAACCTTGTTATATCAGCCTCCACTACAGGTTAAGAAAGCTGGTTCATCCTCCTGTAAAGATCCATTTTGGAGGGTTTTAAGGTGGACGGTATAATTCCATGAGTGCTATATTATAGTTTGATGTCTTCACCTTCATTCTAAAGTAAAGCATTACGGTAAACATAAGGAGAACCTTCTATGAGTAGACGTATCTGAACTTTTGGCTGGTAGTGTATATGGATCATCAGTTGAGTCTCACATGTTGTAATGTTGTTTGTATATGCAAGAAAGCTAGTCAGAGACTGCAACAGATCAGATCAGATCAGAAACTGGAGGGGAATTGAGGTCCATTATAATATTTTGATAGAGAGGGTTCTTGGGTGTTGAATTTCCATATGGACATCTGTCACCAGTAAATGCAAATAAATTGGCTGGAATTATTAAAATGGCAGGGGAAATTGTATGATGTCAGCAAACACCCTTAGAGGATGTGTATAACAGAGGTGAGCTCAGGAAGGCTATGATGATCATTAATGACCAACAGCATCTTCAGAATCTTGAGTTTGAGCTGCTCCTGGATAGGTACGCAGATTTAGAGGAGATATGTTGTTTATAGCGCAGTCAAACACGTTAATAAATTGAATTAATTCACATTAATCTACATTTTAGTGATAAGTGTTTCCTGTTGATTGTATGTTTTTAGTGATGTGTTATATGTTGTGTGTGTTGTTTTGCTTTTTAACTGGTGAAACCAAAGATGGTGGGTTTCCTGCTTTGATGGGACAATAAAGTTCTATTCTATTCTATTCTATTCTATTAGTCAAGTCAAGTCAAGTCATGTAACAACTACATGTTTACATGTAAAGTAATCTTAACATTAGTTGACCATTGTTAATGCATTACTTCATGTTAGTTGGTCAACACTTCATGTAAAGTGTTGCCGATTACACTGTAAGCTCTCTACATGCAGGTTAAAGAAGGGGAGCCAGCACCTGTACATCCATAGCTGTTTCCACTGGGCTTGAAGCCAGCAGGTATGGAGAGTCCAGGGTTACACTCGCAGCTGCCATAAACAAACCCACACTGTGCATTCTCACCGCAGGTTGTGTTTGTGCAAGTCGAATGACCTGTAAAGAAATGCATGCAGCGTCAGTTTACCTTTAACGGACACCTTTACCAGATACTGTACTTTGTGATCCTAGTGTTGTGGTTTCAGAAACAGTATGCTGCATGACTTGGGCCCAATCCCATTTCACCCCTTGCCCCTAACACTTAGCCCTACTTCTCCATTTTGCACATTCACGTCTAGGGGTAGAGATGTTTCAATTGGTGTTGAGATGGAGGGGTAGGGCAAAGTGTTAGGGCTACGTAGGGTTTCAAAAGGAGATTTTTCAGAGGCACGCTCCAACCGGAGTGTTAGGAGAAAATTCCCAGAATGCCCTGCGAATAATTGGCAAGATGCCACTGCACAAGCGACCGAAGAGAGCCATATCTATAAGTATTTTCTCTGTTAAAAAGTCTCTGTACTGTTTTATGGTCATTTTCTTCATAACATGCGTAAAAATCACTAGTAATACACTGATGTCTTGGCGCTACCTAGCGGAATTTCCCTGTTTCACCTTAAATAGTGCAGCAGCTACGTTCTGGAACCTGAGGTTGCTGCACCATTTAAGGTGGAACGGGGAAATTCAGCTTCATATCACTGAAGAATTCTTCATAATGGTCATCCGCCTCTTTGAAGGCATATGACGCCCTAAATGTATTTAAGCAGTGAGGAGCTGAACTTTACCCTCCTCCCCTAGCACCGCTAGCAGCCTGTTAATGAAGTCATGTAGTTTTTGTTTGTGCTCTTGTTTATTGGGTGGCTCGTTAGATTGATTGATGGGCATAAAACTGAAGTCCATGCTTTTCGTCAGTTTACATAAAAAACGCTGACGCCACCTGATGACATACCCAGTTCTTCAAGGGTTTCAAGGGCGAGGGTTACCCTCGAAAACAAGGGGTAGGGTTAAAAATATGGGATTGGGCCTTGGTGTTCTCCTTCTTGCAGTTCTTCATATTATTGTTACTATTATCATTATTATCTATTTTTATTCATCTAGAAGGTCTGATTCTCCCTGAAAGCAGACAGCACGTGCTGGGCAGCTGGCCATTTATTAATTTATTCATTCATTTATTCATTTATTCATTCATGTTGTGGTCAGAAAGCTTGCCCAGCCAAATTTCTGGACAGTCCCTGAGCGCACGCTCAACCAATCTGGTAAACAAGTCCTCAGGACTGAGAAAATACTCACGTAAGGCATAGAATCCCTTGTTCGAAATGAGATAGTAGAGGATTAGCCCTCCACCGCAGTCTTGGGTGCTAATGTTCTGTTGAGCACACATGATGCCAGTGCTACTGTTGAGTGCATCACATGTATAGAGTTGAAACTTTGTGGAGTTCTTGTTATTGAGGATGGAGTTTGTGGTGCTTGTAGAGGGGCAGTAGTAGACTAAGCGATCTCCTGCGATACCAGAGAGGTTGTACCACCCATTCATCAGGCCATCATCGCTCCATGGTTCTCCAGGGGACATAAAACCAATATTACGCCATGGATCACTCAGCGTCTTATAATTCTGGCAATCTGAAAAGAACATGGTTAAATAAAAGGTGAATTTACATGATTAACATGTGTACATGGGTTCTACACAAATACAACATGTACCATCAACTTTAAATTAAGTCAATTTAAGCTAATTAAGGACATACTTAATTAGGTTACTTAGTAAATGCTAAGCTAATTAAGTACATAAAGTACATATACTTTATGGTGATTTCATTCATGTGGAGCAAATGTACACATCTGAATCAAGTACATTTAAGGCAACATTTAAGAAACATATTTTTTATTGTAACCTTTGCATGATGCAGGTGTGTCTAAAAATAACTCATGGCCAAAATATGCTCACCAGCCAAAAAACTAGTCACTGTGTACATTGCTATATCATCAAAACCAAGGGCCCCCCAGTCGTACATTATCAAATCATGGAAATGCACATGTCGCTAGATCCTGCAATCTGAACCTCAACACTACTGCCTTATACTGTTTGTAAATAATGTGTAAACTGTGTATTATGTGTAGTTTGTTTATTCTTCTTCAACAGCTACACCTCCTCCTTTCAGACCTCCATAGTGTTGAGGTGTCTTCTCACAGTGGAAAAAGGATGGAAAGAAAAAAATCAGATCTGAAGCAGGAGTGGAGCTTGATGTTCTCCTCTCTTAAATGGTCTACCAGATCTTCCAGGTGGTTGTTAGGAGCCTCATTTTCTCTGATTCATCTTCCTTATGTAAGTGCATGATCTGATCTCCTCAAATATAGTCTTATTTAGTCAAGGTGAGTTAGGGTAGTTGCTCGTGTGAATGTCAGTGTTATTTTGTGGGGGGTCTGAATGACAGTGAGATCTTTGATATTATTCTTAGTGTTGTTGACTTTTGTGTAATTTCCTGGTAAATATATTGTTGCTGTCCAAAGAGATTTTTACTTTTACAAAAAGTCAGGTTCCATTGACTTCCATTAAAGTTATAGTAGGTTTTTGCTCTCTCCTATAAAGTTGCCATTCTGGACATACTTGTTTTTCTTTGGACAGTGATATACTTCATGTTATTTCTGGCACTGGTAAAAATGTACTACTCATACCTAGCAGCCATTTTGACGTGACAAAAATATGTCTCGTTTTTTGCCCAGCACTCTACACTTCACTGTCACATCCCTTTGGTCAAAAGTTCCATCACTCATTTCACACAGTATATGGAGATTTGCCTCAAATGCCAAGCAAACAATGATCTGCCATCTGGCAAGTCAGTGTGGCTGGAAAGCCAGTGCTTCGATTTACAGTTTACTTACCGGCAGCTGCAGTTGAACCTCTTGTGACCGTAGTTAGCAGCAGTACAGTGATACCTGATGGAGAGATACATGAATTACTAAGTAATCTACACTACACCATCATGTTTTAGCACCACCACCTCATGTACATTCATGTACATGTACATTTATTACTATTATTTTTAAGGTGGATATTCATGTAATTGCACAATGATTGAGTATTAAAAGTTATAAACCTTTATTAAAATTTCTAAACCTTTATTAAAATTTGCCTAAACGTTAGCATAAAACTGTATCATTTTTATTCAGCCAAGCCTTATTCAGCGAGCACATGGACTATTAGGGCTGGCCTGAATACTATTTTTAGGCCCCAGAGATTTGGCACTGATCAAACATTCAAAGCTTCATGGGGGGTGGGGGATGTTATTTAATATATACTTTATTAGCCATAACATAGTGACTTTCACGTCCAGGTCATAGCAATGGCTGAGGCTCTCGTTACTTGAATAGATCTGAGTCTAAAAAACTACTCAGTTATCATTCTAGCGCTTTCCTTGTGGTGAGAAAGAGAAGAGGAGAGTCTGCAGTTGATAAGATGAGGTACAATTCTTACACCAATGAAAAAAAAAAAAAACACTGGTTTGGTGCCACAGGTCTCAAATGTTAACTAGCTAGCTAACATAGCTAATGTTAGCACCTACTTGCAAAGCCTAACCTGCCCTTTGCAGAGATCCTTGATATAGTCTGTGGGTATTTAGGGTTTCTTGCTATGAAGACATGTCTTCATGCTTCAGTTGTCAGACTTGTTGGTCAAAAAAGGGCTGATGAAGAGAGCTAGCTATCTAGCTAAGGCAGAGCTAAGGCTAGCTATATTGGCTTTATCTGGACAGCACATAAAACAGCTAACAACCGGAACATGAAGATGTGGGTTCGCAGCAAAAAACACCCTATAAAGGCTACTGTCTAGTCAAGGGTCTCCACAAAGGGCCAGTTTTGCATTTGCCAGTGGGAGCTAACATTAGCTCGGTTTGCTAGCTATAGCTGGCTAACATTGGAGCCCACTGCCACCAAACTGTGTTTTTCTTCATGAACTGTAACTCAGCTTATCAACTACAGCCAGTTCCTCTTCTCAGCACAGAGAAAGAGCTAGAATGATATCATGAATATGCACAATTATGCAAATTGCAGATGCGCACTTAACCCCCAGTTCCCAAACAGTGCTCCTTTCCTTCACTACCAGGGACGTTGTGTGTTCTACTGGAGAACACAGTCCTCTACATTTGAACAACAGGGGCAATAATAAGCTCCCATTATAATAACCAGAAAATGAACTAGAGAAATCTTCTCTTTATTGCCTTATGCCAGAAAGCTAATTATGGTAGCACTAGCATAGCAAGCTAATAACTCAGTAAATCACAGAACAGGAAAGACTTCAACGTCAGTCACTCAGCTTCATGACTTCTAGATCCCAAACCTATGTTGGGGTGTATAGGTTAGTCTTGCTAGGTTATTACTTGCATCTGATTCAAGGACCAGATAATGGAAGCAGATTAGCATAGCTAATGGCTCAACATGCATCAGTGAAGCTGGTCAGGATGCTGAAAATGAACCTGTGTTATGAACATATTTTTTGACCTGCTTGGATGGATAAAGGAATGGACAGTAAAGGAACGATGTTGGTGATGGATAAAGGAATGAACGGATAAAGGAACAGTGTTGGTGTATGGATAAAGGAATGAATGGATGAAGGCTAAATGCTGGTGTTGTTAGTTTGCTGTGTTTCTCTGACTCTGAAACTGTTTTGTGTGGGTGGGGCAGGAAACACCCTGTTCTTTTCCTGCTGCTCTTACTTTACTGGACGTGAAACTATCTATAAAGCATTGTTTTGAAATTTTCCACTAATGTTACTTTGCCTACTGATGAAGCTGATAACACCATGTTCTTGCAGTACACAAAGTTATATGTATTACAACCACACAGTACCAGGAAATGTCTCTGATCCAGCCACCAACATATTTCCATTTTTTTTTTTAGTCAGCCAGCTTTTGAATACAGGATTAAATTTTCATTGCACTGGAAAACATGTAACTTGTCAAGTGACAATATTAAATAAAATCAAAATATCTCAGACTATTGTTGAAATAGTATACGATTATTTCACTTATTTATAAAATCTAAAAGTCATTTTACAAGCAGTTTCAGCTTTGGAATACAGGATTAACTTTTCATAAGCACTGCAAAACATGCAACTGGCCAAGTGACACAATCTCAAATCTAGTCAAACTTTCTGAGACTGTTGTAGAAGTAGTTTAAGATTAATTAGTCTGTTTCTATAATCTAAAAGCAATTTTCCAAGCAGCTCCCTAATTATTGACACCTTTGTTAAAGATAGTAAGGATGAAGTCAAGATAAATATGTACATGTGGTTAATTTTATGGAACTATGAAAAATTGTAATGCTTAATTGAAATCAACGTAGTCAAAGAAAACAAAAAAACTGGCATAAATAGAAAGAATTTTACTATAAAAAATAACATCGCCCCCACTTTTACATATGGCGAAGGACCTGTGGGCTGTTTTCGTTCCAAATCAGGAAAAAGGAATCAGAAGATGTTAAATGAAAAGCTGCCAAAATGCTACATTTTCCAGTAACAATAATTCAGATCAAATGTCTAAAACAGGTGGTCATCCCAGTCAAATCACCTGATCCCCATTTAAAAGAACACTTTGGGTTTGATCTGAAGAGAAGAGACCAAAAAAAAAAAAGAACCTATGAAGACTTAAGACGAAGGTGTGTGTCTCTTTGCTATTTTGCTGGTTTTGTTTAAATGATTGTTTTTGATATGTATTTCTGTTTATTTCAGTTCACTGCAATGAAGTTTAGTTTTCTCTCATGTTTTTTCACTCTACATTTACCTGTACCAAGCGTGTCAATTACTACGCAGCTGGCTGTATCTAGTAACTGTGCAAACTTTAAGATATTTAATAACTTGTGAGGAGCTAGATATTGATAATTCTTAAATCTTAATAATATTAAGAAATATTAAATCTTTAGCTTGTACCATGGAACAGTTCATAATCATCATCATCATTATCATTGTCTTATACTGCTTAGCNCCACAACCTGGGACAGACGGCAGCAGTAATGCAGTTGCTGTACCGGACTGTAGTGGTGAAAAGGGAGTTGAGCCTCAGGCAAAGTTCTCTCTTTTCTGGTCATGGACAATTGAACAATTGGAGGAGATTTGGGTGCCCCCTGGACACCTCCTGTTGGAGGTGTACCAGGCATGGCCAACTGGGATTAGACCCAGAGGTCGTCCGAAGAGTTGTTTCTAATTATTGTGCGCAGAAACAATATCTTTGATGCCTGTATCATATTTAAAATGCCGTAAATACATATCTTCTTAGTAGTTTAGATACTGAAGGAGAACCACTAAATATAACAGCTTATTTCAAGAAATCTTACAAAATAATTTGATTACTGAGTAGATTATTTACATGGCAAAACCGATAAACCTATATCTAGCTGATATATCTTAAATGTCTCATTTTGAGATTAAGACTATTTATATTATTTCCAGTTCTTTAAACTTGGCTTAAGTGTTTTTAGTTTATTGCTACTATACTGGCAGATAATTTTGCTTATTTGATGAAATTAGCTTGAAACAGGCCAAATTATGAGAACATTTGGTTTAAAAACTTAAAGCAGGTACAAAGAAATGTCTGGAAATAAGTCACATAATATTAAAATGAGTTTACAACAATCTTACAACAAAGATTTTAAGATGTATGAACTAGATTTAAGATAATTTCACAAGGTATCATCTTTTGCAGTGTACAATCAGGTCTATAAGTACTTTAGCAGTGATACAATTTGCTTGTAATTTCTCCTCTGTACACCAGCACAATGGAGTTGAAATGAAGATATGATTGAAGTGATTTTCAGCTTTAATTCAAGGGTATTAACAAAAATATAGCATTAGCCTTTTTTTACATGGTCCCTCAATTTTCACTGCCTCAGATGTAATTGGATGAACTCGCAATATTATAAATGCAAGAATTGTTTTTAATACTGGGGTGCAGTCAATGATGCCAAAGGCCTGGAACCCATGGAGGTGAATTTCCTCCCTGTGCCAGGCTTTATTTGTTTATTTATTTATTTCTGCCTTCAATTTTGTCTTCAGCTGGTGAAAATCATGCCTGACTCTGCTATTTAAGAGCTTTTCATTTCTTTGACCTTCCTTAGGAAGAGACCCAAAAGTGTTCATGTTTAACTACACCACTATGTAAGAGATATTTAACATGGCTTTTACAAATGGGCCCCTAATTGTCTCTGTGGGGAGTAAAAATATTTTATATTTATATATATTGAATAAGTACAAAGGTTATTTGTACACTGAAACACGTCAACTTTCCAGTTTGTTCAACTGAACTAATAAAACAAATGACATCCGAGAAACTTAAATTTGACTATGGGTGTTTGAACATTTGCATATGACAGGATGATGCAGTTGAGTCCCTGCATGGCTGCAGGTCTGAAATGAAGAACAGCAGTCCCCACCCTTTATGAACAACAACATGGAGCCCAACAGCAAATATCGTGTTACTTTTGCCATTAATTTACCATGTGATAGAGCAAGCGACCAATGTTTTGAATATCCATTGGGAGGTTTAGATATGTCAGTCGCTCTGAATAGGAGTGGCAATGAATTGTTAGAAATGCTACAGGCACATTTACAGCAGCCTCTCTACTGCAAGACTTGATGTGAAACTACAATTTACATTCATCATTAAATCAATAGTTATACCCAGAATGGAGTGTGGGATTGCAGTGCTATAGGGAGGAAGATAAAGGTTACCAGGAACAATAAATGATAATAAATTTAGGCTATGATCAATATTTATTTAGCTACTCATGCAGAAGCAGTGTCTCAGCATGGAGTTGTAGAAGTTCCTAATGGTGTCCTGTGATAATCCATCCCATGCAGCTTGAATATTCTCACACAGTTCCTGCAGATTGTGTGGTAGGGGTGGAGGTGGAGTGACACCAAGTCTTCTGGACGTGTGACGTGTGACAACAAACTTGGCTGTTTGGCAGTGGGGATGATGATGATGAATGAACGTTTGTATATAATATGTACATACTATTTTTGCCATACATTTTCCTAGTTTTTAGGATCCATATAATCTCAGCGGACAAACAATTAGTCACCTTGCATGTTTACAGTGTTAGTGTGAGTGACGGGATCCACAGATTGAGAAGAGGTACTACAGTGCAGTGAATGTCTCGTTCCATGTGTGGAAAATGGCTCCAAAGCAGATGTTAATGACTGGCTAAAAGCAGTGACTGCATTTGGGCATGCCAAAGACCATAGAGTGAAGGAAATAGCTGAATCTGAGGTGCATGGAAGCGTACGGTCATACAGGTATACCAGCAGTGCCAGGGAAGGCATCCACCAAATCTGGCCCAACTGTGCAATTCTTTGATGCAAGAGTTTCTGAACATTGATGTGGCCTACATCCAGAAACTTATCTAGTACATGGCAAATATGCAGCTGTTATTTGTGCACGTGGAGATATTGCATGCTATTAGGTACATTTCAGTCACAGGGGACGGACTAATTTTTTTGTCTGGTGAGCTTTAGTTATTATATATATTAAATATGTCTAAGTTAAATATGTCTAAAATATAGAAAGTCTTGTTGGAAAAAAAAATGACACATGTGTAATTACAAAATAGAATATATACGTTACGACTACCAAAATTCAGGTGTCGAATTATATGAGTAAAAGTTCATACACACGTGTGTTACCTGCAGTCATCCATCTATAACAGTGAATACATCACCAGTAAGTGCACTGTTGTAGCTACAATGTAAATTAAAACATATAATGTGGCCTGTGTATAAGCTATAGAAGAAAGTATGAAATTTATATTTTATTTATTTTCATGTTTGCTATGACATTTTTCAAGCACAACACCAGCGAAGTAGAATTTGACTGTGGGTTTGAACATTTGCATAAGACTGTTGCAAATGCAGATGAGCAGGAGTCTATGCATGACTGCATGTATCAGATAGAGAGCAGGAGAGCTCACCTCCAAAAAACAAACAAACAAACAAACAAACAACAAAACCAAAACAAAACAGTGAACTATAAACAACATAATCAAGCATGACAGAAAATAACTTTTTTTTTTTGCCATTAATCCGAAGTGACATATGAAGGGGCCAATGTTTTCAATATGCATTGGGAGAGAAAAACTTCTCTCTAGGCCTTCTGAATGTTCTAGAAGTCACTGACTGTAAATATGATATACATATACATAAATATTTATACATGCTATACAGTAAGACTCAATATTAAATTACTATGAGGTAAAATTTATCAAGCTTCAAATAAAACAATGAATGTCTTTAAGAAGCCTCAAATGTCTAGAGCTGGCAAAAAACGTGAATGTGAACCGGGAATCACGGCACTAGCCTACTGCTGGAATCTCATAGAGACGCTAGCAGAAATTAGCGTTAACCTATAGCCCAATGAGCACTGGGATAGGCTCCAGCAATTCCTGAGAAACTGGAGGATAAGCGGCTTAGAAGAGGAGTGGGTGTGTGAGAGTAGAACCATTGCCCTTATTAAAGAACCCTTGAAGAACCAGAAATGTGCAATGGTGTTCCCCCCCCCCCCCTCCACATGTTTCAATTAAATTTTGACATTTATGGCTCAACCTGGTGCTACCAGGGTTCAGCACTGGGAAGACTAAAGGTTAGCACATCACTGGTCTTTGATGACTTGATGCTTTTTAATCGTTTCATCAGTATCTTTTCCTTTACTTTCATCTCCTACCCTACATCCAGTTAGGGCTCTATTTCCTCTTTTTATTGCCTTCTCTTCCACCATGTTTAGGATTTAGAACCATTTGCCAATTTGCCAAACACACACAAACACACTAGGGGGCAGTAAACACACTTGCCTGGATTAGTGGGCAGCCCTATACGCAGCGTCTGGGTAGCAGCTGGGGGTCAGGTGCCTTGCTCAAGGGTACTTCAGCCATGTCCTCTTGGCTCAGGGAATCAAACTGCCAGCTTTCGGGTCACAAGGCTAACCTCCAACAACATTGCAAACACATTTTGGTGGAGCTGGAGGGCCACAATGATGAGGAACTGCAACCCTGGATAGGTGATAGTTATTCTGATTTTAATATGTCAGAACATCATGATAATGGAAATGAAATATTAAAAAGGCACCTGCTTTTCTTTATTAGGTTGTTCCAGCAATTTTGCACAGAAAGGTAAAAGCAAATAAACATTTTGTCTTTATTTAATGCACATTCACATGGGAAATGCAATACACATTTGAATTAGCATTTTCAAATTTGTATTTGAACAAGCTCTGTCATATGCTGCCATAAAAGAAAGATCAACTGACAAAAAGGTCATAATATCATTAAGTATCATGAAGTACAGAAGACATACATGCAAATAGTGAAGTATAACACATGTCTTAGCACTGAGGCAAAAACAGCTGTACACTTAATATATACACAACACATTACATACATTAGGGTATTCTAAACGTGAGCATGTCAGTTGTTATTCATCCGCAAATGTGTTAAGTCTTGGCCAATTTTGGCCAAAAAGCTGTTTATTAAGCTAACAGATAAAAAATACAGCTCTGAAATTAACTAAGACACCACTCCAGTTTCTTCTTAAATCAGCATCTCCACATGTACAGCAGGTTCTTAGTGAGGAACAAAAGGTTGGGTTCTAGCTTTACTGGCAGATACAGTGAGCGTCCGGTTCATAAGAACAAGGTCAAGCAGCAAACACCCAGGACAACACAGCTACAGACTGGCAGAGGGCCAAAACCACTCTCTACTGACCGTGATGAGCGCCACCTCATTCCAATGTCACTTAACCACCGTAAGACGACCTCAAGTGACCTACAGAAAGACTGGTGAGCGGTGGCTGGGGTGAAATGCACAGCGAGCGTGGTTCTAAAAACAGGCATCTGGAGGGTCATTAGTGATTTTCTAAATAAACAGATCTAAATACAATATTTGATCTGGAATTTGGGAGACGTGTTTCCAGTAGGGTATAGAATCAAACAGAACTGCTCATTTTGGTCCAACACAAACCCAGAAACTGTACAACTAGAGGAACTGATCATTTTCAGGTGGTATCTTACATTTTTCCAGAGCTGTATATAAATAGGCTCACCAGACAAAAAAGAGATCCCAACGTACCTAACACCATGTAATACCTCCACAAGCACCAGTAACAGCTGTGACTGGATTGGGCATGTACTGGACAAGTTTCTGGATGGAGGCCACATCAATGTTCAGACACTCTTGCATCAAAGAATTGTGCAGTTGGGCCAGATTTGGTGGATGCCTTCCCTGGCACAATTCTGAGGAAACTTCCCTGTAGACTCTGTAGATTTTATCCACTTGCTGGTAGACCCGTAGGACCGTATGCTTCCATACACCTTCAGATTCAGCTACTTCCTTCACACTATGGTCTTTGACATGCCCAAATACAGTCACTCCTTTTATCCAATAATTAACATCTGCTTTGGAGCCATTTTCCACACATGGAACGAGACATTCCATGCACTGTACCACCTCTGCTCAGTCTATGGATCCCGTTACTCACACCCCGCAGGTATTTATAGACCCAGCATTCTCGTGCAGCACCATCTGCAGGAGCCTGAAGTTACTGCCACCTTAAACACACATGGTGACTCATTTTTTTGCCCAAGTTCCAAAAATTGCACCAACTTCACTAACACTATATGCACTTCTAGGATGATTTTCCATGATTTTTGTTGCTACATGAACCTGAACTTTTAATCTTTATCTCTGGTCAGCTGTGGCAGCAACCACACAGTAACTTCTTGTAGTGCTGTCTGATCTGAAAGCAGAAGACAAGGAATAGAGTTGTGTAATGAAATGTGGTAAAGATCAAAGTTCGTAATCATGCTAGCTATGAAAGTTTAAAAAAATCCAAAGAACCAAAACCAAGTTGTAACTATAAAAGAGTAATTCCTGAAGAAAATGCAGACTCTATGGGAGAAAATAGTGATGGAGAAAAAAAGACAAACAGACGAGGGTGGGTTGGACGCACACTGAATTTGTGCTTGGGGGTCTGCCCTGAGACATGTATGTGAAACAGTGTCTCTCCGTCGAGCAGAAGTACGGTAGATGTGTAACAAAACCAAGAAAACTCTGAGAACTGCTGATAGGTCAGAGAGAAATGCAGAGCAAAATCTCCACATCACAACAAAGGACCTCCAGGGTTAGCTGACACGGGGGTGGTGGTGCTCCATTTTACTGTGTAGGTGATCCAAGTGGAAGAGTCACCAGATGGAAACTCCACCTGTGATCTCATCAGTCATGGAACAACAGCAGTCTTCTGGTTTTAATTCATACTTACTTATTTCATATTTAAAGCATGGAGAGGAGGAGAAGACAGAAGGGTATGATAAGAAAAGGACAGCAGACCACTTTATCCTTCTTGTTACATCTTTACAGGTGCATTTTAGGTGGTGGAGAGAACCAGACAGAACAGAAGGTTCTGCAGTCGGAAGTCGGAAAGTAGATATGAAGTCTCATCAGTCAAGGCTGAGATATCTCGCCTTATGGTTGAAGACCCAGTGGACAAAGAAGATGAAGGTGCCCTTCTGGGAGTTGAGAATCAAGAAGAAGAACTTCATCACATTATTGGTCTTTCTGAAGAAGCCCAGGATCCAGGAACAACCGATAACAACAAACTGGAGAAGGGTTTTAACACGCTTTTAACAAATGTAGTATCACTTCTTGTGCATTTCCTCTGCCGAATGTCACTGCCCAGTCGCTTTCTTAGCGAGGAGATCAATAAGAAGCCGATGATGATGTAAAGGATCAGGTTTAACTGCAACAGTGAGGAAAGGAGATATTCAGTTATATGCAGTGTTAGTCGTTTTGACAGTAAAAGATAAGCTGTTATTGCTTCTAGGAATAGCATCTGATTCTGATAATGATTTAGAGACCTTCAGTAAGGGCTTTGATATGAACAGTAATGAACAGTAAGGGCTTTGATAAGGGCTTTGATATGAACTTACTCCATGAAAAAAACAAACAGGGCCCAAAAAACTCCAAAAGAAGCCCTCATCAGTCTTCAGCCAGCATCTATAAAGAAAAAAATATTATATATCAGAATCAAATGTTGAAATGTTTTTGCATTTTTAAAGTAGCTGTAAAATGCCATTCTGTCTGTTCTGTGGACACAAAAAGTTGAACAGGGCTTTTATCATTATACATTGCTGGAATATATTTTGATGGAAATTTTTATGATTTCAGAAAGTGATCGATATATTAGAAAAGAAACATCCACCATGATTTGTTAAATTCTATCAGCAAGATCTGATTTATTTAATGTAGAACAGACAGACCTAGGTATTGAATGGTATTTTAAATACTAGACTTCCTTTTGAAATGGTTATACTTCTATACTTTTATGGATATACTTCTTAGATGGCATAAGAGTTTTACACTGTATAAATGTTATAATTATCTATTACTTTAAAGCATGAAGAAACAACATCCACCAACATGTTCAGACTGCTATATTGTGTTTCTCTGTCCATGTGACCTTTTGCATATAACAGTTGGCAAAGCAAGTTAACTCACTGCGATGTAATTCAAAGTGGCTGTTCAAATGGTTGTTCAGTATTTGGTGACTTGGTTGACTGGTCGATTGTTGGGCTCGTTCCTGGATCAATGAATTTGTTGGTGAGTGGTGGGGAACATGGTGCCTTAAAATCGTTATCACATTGGACATCAGGGTTGTCTCCATGTTTGCAGTGTTGCTGAAGAAAGCAAGCTTGACATGTTGGCATAGTTCAAAATAAAATCAAAGCATCTGTTCCTGCAGTATGGCACATTGACAACATATATATGAATGTTATGAATAAACAAATTTGGACTACTGACAAAGGTATGGGATTATATCATGGTGGTAGGTTTGCATATGGATAAAGGGAGTTAACAGGGGCGTCGTGGGCTGAAGGTTAGGGAACCAGCCTTGTGACTGGAGGGTCACTGGTTCAATTCCCTGAACTAACAATAACGACTGAAATGCCCTTGACCCAACCCCCAACCGCTCCCTGGGTGCTGTGGATAGGGCTGCCCACTGCTCTGGGCAAATGTGCTCACTGCTCCCTAGTGCATGTGTGTGTTCGCTAGTGGGTGTTTCACTACATGGATGGATTAAATGTGGAAGACAAATTTCTCTGTGTGCAAACACTAATGGGACAAAATGGCTAAAAATCCCACTACTCAGAGAACACCCAAATTTTAAATATGGATGGTAGGTCTCTACCAATATTTTGGGAGGTCAGCATTGGCCCTACCAATATTTGAACAAACTTGTTCACATTGTCTATGGAGTGAAGTCATAGTAGATCATTCCAGTGTGCCTCCCAGGGGCTATGTCTTCTGAGTGGCTGAAAGGGAGGGGGCAGTCTGAAGGCCGGCGTCACAACATGCAAATATCGGACTGCCAGACACAGAGGAAGTGATAACTGATCAGTGTGCTAACGGAAAGTTGTCAGGACTCTATGAGTCAGTCCACATACCTCAAGCATGTGTGAAAATGAAGTCTTTCAGATGATTTAATCTCATCTGTCATGCACTGCCAACATATTGTGTATATCATGGCCGCCAAAAAAGTGGAAAGAAGTAACAGGTTGTAAGTTAAGTAGTTAGTAGCCACGTTGATTTAAAAAGAAAACCTGCTAATAACATCAGCAGCCCGTACACTATGAAAAATAATGTCTACTGATGCTAGTTAACCATATTAGTTAGCATTAACTAGTTAGCTAACCCTAGCTTCTGTCATCTCTGTAGGCTAGCTGTCAGACTGCTAGCAGGAGTAAACATAAAATGGGTGAATATGTCAAATAATGAGTTGAGAATTTTAGACTATAAATCCCATAAAAAACATTGTCATCACTGATGAATTATCATTGTCATGCCTCCCTTTGGAGTCAAGAAGACCTGGGATGCTGACTCTCCCCCAGACTCGATCTCCCAGACTCCTCCAGGAGATCACGTGACTCCTGCTTCCACGGAATCCACCAGTCATTCAGTGTCCTTTAGGTCCTGTTCACCATTCCCATCACATAAAGACCGCTTCAGTTTGAATCCAGGCTGGGAATATTTGCCGTAGTTTACCTGAGCATACCAAGCCTTTTATAGTTTTCTGTTTACTCTAATTTTTGACCATTTTCAGTTTTTCTGACTCTGTTTTTGGATTGCTTGTGTAACTTTGATTATGTTGGTTGTCTTTCTGTTTTTTTGGACTTTGCTCTATTTCTGCCTCTTGTGGTTTTATCTACCTGTTTTCTGGTATATTTTGACTCAGATTTTGGAGTTCCCTCTTTGTAATAAAGCCATCTTGCTTTATTTATCTGCAATCGTCTGACCCTTTCTGACTCATTTCACACTGCAGGAAATACAGCAGAAGGCTAGTGAAGTAGAGCAGACCGATGACGTGACAGGTGCATCTTCAAGGTTTCAAGTGAATTCCTAATTATGAATTATAGTTTGGAATTATAAGAAGGCATCAACATTAAAGTCATTTTTAGGATGTTTTGCCTTTGAAAGTAAAGTATTTGGTCATATGCTTATTCTGAAGAATGAGTTGTTTTCATAAAATTCTACTCTCTTAATATTTAAAACTGCCCTCTGAAATAAAAACGGAGCCCCACATTTTATCATACCTTTTCTCATAATGTTTGTATGTATCTATTTCATTACTATTTGCAGCGATCACACCAACAGAAGTAGTACAGTGCAGTAAATGTGTGGAAAATGGCTCCAAAGCAGATGTTAATGATTGGCTAAGAAGAGTGACTGCATTTGGGCGTGCAAAAGACCATAGTGTGAAGGAAGTAGCTGAATCTGCAGGTGTATGGAAGCGTACGGTCATATGGGTCTACCAACAGAGGCTAAAATCCCAGTCTACAGGGAATTCTCCTCGGAATTGTGCCAGGGAAGACATCCACCAAATCTGGCCCAACTGCGCGAGTCTTTGAGTGTCTGAACATTGATGTGGCCTCGATCCAGAAACTTGTGCAGTACATGCCAAATCCAATCACAGCTGTTACTGGTGCTGGTGGAGGTGTTACATGCTATTAGGTGTGTTTCAGTCACAGACACATTTAGAAAATAGACTATAGAATATGTAATAACAATACTAGTGATATTTGCTTGTTTTTATAGGAAGTAACTGATTACGAAAAAAGATGCACCAAGAAATCAACCTTCCATGGTATTGAGCCCAGTCTACCAGAACCTAACCGCCAACATCAGCTAATCAGATTCAGTCTACCAGAGCCTAAGCGCTGACATCAACCATCCAAATTCAGTCTACCAGAGCCTAAGCCTGAACACCAACCAATCAGATTCAATCTAACAGTGCCTAATCCCAACACCAACCAACCAGATTTAGAGTACCAGAGTCTAAACCTCAACACCAACCAATTTGAGTTTACCAGTGACTAAACTTGAGCAGCAGTCAAACCTTGTTCTTACACCCTGATGTGTTGTGGTTTGGTGGGTTGGTGGACCCAAATGCGAAATACTTTATAGTTTATTTACTTATTTGACCCAACAAATTGTGCTATTTTGAAACATGACGAGGCCGGATTGAAGCTGGCGACGTGTGTGTTCTCCTACCAACACACTGAAACAAAGGAGATAGATCTTAACTACAACTTAAAACAAGCTATGGCTTTTCCTTTCCGCTTTTTTTCTCTCAGGACGTTCTCGTTCTCTTTCTCTGTCCTTTTCGCTCCTCGGAAAGGTACGACGGGGAGTAGTGGTTGGGGATAGGTATTTATGTACCATACAAGTGTGCGTGGTCAGCGTTGATTACTGCTGAGGATTCTGGGGCTTGGAGTTTTTTGGCGCAGATCCACCAGCTCCTCTACCGCGCTGCCCAGGCCCCCTGCTGGTGACCATCGGTATGGATGGCCCCCTTACATTATGAATCTGGATGTGATAAATGAAAATTGAGGACTGTTTTTTTTTTTTTTTTGGTCAAATTTCTGTAAGGACATAAGTTCCTGTTTTAGGATTTAAAAGTCTATGGTTTAATTTTTGTTCGCTAGTTTTAGTTTCCCAGTTAAGAAATACTTGTGCCCAAAATGTCAAGTTTAGAGTTGCTTTTATTGATTCCTTCAATTGTGTGTTTCTACTTGTTCTGTTTGTATGCTATGTCTGCTTTTTGAAATAGGAAGTCATAGTAAAATATTAAGGAGTTTAATGTTCATATGTTGTGTTAAATAAAGATTTACAATAAAACAATTGATGGGTAACAACATGATATCACTGAAAGTGGGTGCGGTGTTAGTTACAGGATTGGATCTGATATCTAATT
>CM067495.1:414141-434149 GCA_034552555.1 Semaprochilodus insignis
AGTGTAGTGTGTTAGTGTACTGTAAGTAGTGTGTTGGTGTACAGTAACTCAGTAAGTGTAATGTGCTAGTGTACTGTAAGTAGTGTGTTGGTGTACAGTAACTCAGTTAGTGTAATGCGTTAGTGTACTGTAAGCAGTGTGTTGGTGTACAGTAACTCAGCAAGTGTATAAAACTTCCATATGTAGTGCAACTTCTCCATTTTTGTCATACACGAACAGTGTACAGCATACTTGCCCTTAAATATTAAAACTTACATCATCTCCTGTGGGTGGTGGGTTGGTCTGCATGATGAGAGCGAAGGTTGACAGATGAACACAGGAGCACACCGAGTGGGTGCTGTTGGTCTGGAGACGTTCACACCCATCTACAATCCATTCAGTGTTATTCCAGTACACACAGAAAAGTGTACCATTAGGGTCAACTTCCTAGACAAAAGAGAAGATGAGGCCAGTCTTTCAGATTGTAGTGTTTAGTTCCTGCAGTATTTGAAGAAAAGAACTACTGGTAGGAAGAACAGTGATGGTATATCAGTCTCAATGGGTATCTGTTTCAGGCTGATATAAAACAGACAAGGTTAAATTGGATATAAGAANGGCCAGTCTTTCAGATTGTAGTGTTTAGTTCCTGCAGTATTTGAAGAGGTAGTTTCAAAGAACTACTGGTAGGAACAACAGTGATGGTATATCAGTCTTAACGGCTATCTGTTTCAGGCTGATATAAAACAGACAAGGCTAAATTGGATATCAGAAGAAAACAACGTATACATCAAATTAAATATATCACAACTCACTTGATTGTGTTTCATGGTGAAGTTGACTGGTCTGGTGAGCGTTGTGTTGGTGGTTTTGGGCAGCGTGGCTGACAACACAGTGGACATCATAGTTTTCCGTGTGTTCTTAGTTTGCTGGAAGAAACTGGGCTTCAACAGGTTTTCCATTGCGGAGAAGCTCATGAAAGCCACAGCAGCTGATCCTGAACACATCAACAAAGCAGGCTTAACTGGTGAGGTTTCAGGATCAAAGCCCAAGGTGCCCTCCCAAGCCCCCACCTCTAATTTCTTCACATAAAGGTGGAGATCTTGGACTTTCTCCCAGCTATCATACCATATACACGACTCCTAATCAATGACATAGTGCAAGAAAGGCTTGTGAATCCTTAGCTATTACCTTGGGGGTCTTTGTGATCTAAATCCCACATGCTTTGGGAATGGTAATAATGGTGCTGAATTCTCTTCACTTGTTTGCTATATACCTTACAGTGGATTGGTGAAATGCACCCACAAATTAGTGTAGTGATCTTCAAAATTAAAGATATATATGGCAATGTATTGTTCTATACAGCAGTTTCACCCATATTCATACTAAGCTCATCCGAAGTTAGTCACCTTGTGTGGTTAAGGTGGATGTAACTTCAGGCTCCTGCAGATGGCGCTGCATGAGGATGATGGGGCTATAAATCCCTGTGGGGTGTGAGTGACGGGATCCATAGATTGAGAAGAGGTGCTACAGTGCAGTGAATGTCTCGGTCCATGTGTGGGAAAATGGCTCCAAAGCAGATGTTAATGATTGGCTAAAAGGTTTTTTTTTTTTTTTTTTTTTTTTTTACCATAGTGTGAAGGAAGTAGCTGAATCTGCAGGTGTATGGAAGTGTACGGTCATACAGGTCTACCAGCAGTGGCTAAAATCCCGGGCTACAGGGAATTCTCTTCGGAATTGTGCCAGGGAAGGCATCCACCAAATCAGGTCCAACTGCACAATTCTTTGATGTAAGAGTGTCTGAACATTGATGTGGCCTACATCCAGAAACTTGTCCAGTACATGCCAAATCCAATCACAGCTGTTACTGGTGCTGGTATTACACACTATTAGGTACATCAGGTACGTTTGTCATACAATTGCTAATTATTTCCTACACTGAACTGATAATTCTAGAAGTTATAATATTGCCAACAATGACAATCAATGGAAAACTATGTATTTGCTTGTGTTGTTTCTTTCGCTCTATCGTTGTGACTTGCATGAGGATCTTATATTTAGGTCAACATGTGCAGAAATTCACAGAATGCTAAAAGGTTCAAACTTTCTAAGGGAATAGAGCATGGAATTTAGAGAGTAGCACGGAAGATAAAAAGTGAGTTAAAATTACGGCTTTGAATTGACACCTAAAGATGTGGATTGAGGGGTGCTGGATTGAACTGGATCAGATGTACTCGTGGCACACAAATGCCACCTGTATATATCCAGGGCAGTCTTGGGCTGGAGGTTAGGGAACCAGCCTTGGGATCGGAAAGTTGCCGTTTTGACTCCCCGAACCGAAGGAAACAACTAAAGTAGCCTTGAGCAAGGCACCTAACCCCCAGCTGCTCTCTGGGCGGTGTGGATAGGGTTGCCCACTGCTCCAAGCACGTGTGCTCACTGTCCCCTAGTGTGTGAGTGTTTCACTGCACAGATGGATTAAATGCAGGGGTTGGATTCTTCTGTGTGTAAGCACAACTGGCAGAATCATTCTAATCTAATCTAATCTAATAACACAAATGAGGTCAAAAACAAAACAAGACAAGAGAATGTACTGTTACTACTGACATCTTCCAGGTTTCCCAGTATTTCATCACTGCGTATGATGTCATTACTTCTCTTAATGGTGCCAAAAGGATTTATTTATTATATAAAGTGGTTTAGAAGATGAGTGAGAGTGAGTGAGTTCTCTGATTGGCTGGTTTACAGTGAGATGCTGTAATGATCAAACAGAAGCAACATAGGAACAGACTCAATAAAATGAACCTCTGTGTAAATAAGCTCCGCCCTCATACTTGTTAGTTAGCTATACTGAGCTTATTAGTAGGTAACGTTACCTACAGTAACTAAAAATGACTCTGGATTGAAGAAACTAGCCTCTGTGGTGGCAGCAGACGTTCAGAAGATTGCAAACCTTCAAAGAATGCTACTATACCGTTATTGTTCTCCGAAATCTTAATAAGGTCGATATCCATCTGAGAGCTGTTTATGCTGAGCTGGGGGATTGTTTTCAAGGAGGCTTTTGGTCCGACTGTAAAGACCCGAATTTCTGAAAGATATAAAAAGAGTCATCCAAGTCATAAACTATCCGAGTGACCTGCTGTACCAGCGTTTTCTCTTGGGTGAAAAGTGAAGGGTAGAAGTGGTGGAATTCTATCACTACATTGTGTACTTCTAATTACTTACTTGCGTAATTACTTACCCGCGTAATTACTTACCCAAGTTAATTAGAGAGATGCTAACGGATTCATTGGTTTCTGTAGGCTTCACCAGAGCAGACACCAATGTCTCGGTCTGATTCAGCACTGTGTTCCCAGCAGATGCAGGTTTATCTGTATTCACTTCAACTTTCAGAACCTGCTTCTCAAGCACCATTTTTACAACCTGACCAATGAACAGATTACAGAACATTAGATCACAGAATGACAGACATTAATATAAACCCTCAGAACCCTAAAAGCATGTGCTTTGTAAACAGTTTGTATGGCATTTTCTAGGCTTCCTAAATCAGGCACAGGTTAACTCTCAAACATGATTCATAGGTAAATCGTTTTTGTAACTTAACCCTTTTCTGAACTGAAGCATAGGATAAAGTCATGCAAACTGCACGTCAAGTGCATGCTCATTAGCAAGTTCATTAGCACATGCAGTAAACGACTACTTTAATCTGTACTTACATCTGGGGGGAGCACTGCATTAGTGTTGTTCGCAATTTGATTAAAGATATTTTCTGCACATTTTGCTGAGACATTTCCCTACAATGACAATATAAAAGTTTGCATTGGAATAGCTTACAATATATTTACATATATTACAATAGTTTAATAGATATTCACAAAGATGATGAGCCACAATAATCAGGTCTCAACTTGTTACAAACCTGACATTCTGAAGACAGGGTGATGGTCTGAACTGAAAGAGAAGTGAGTTAGTGGTTTATAATCATTTCAGGTAAACTGAAAACTGTATCCACTTCATTTTACCTTGTAAAACTGTCTAAGTGACGGCTATGATGACTGCATTATGATTCCAGTGGAGTGTCAATTACTGACACCCAGTAGGCCTGGGTGACATCTATTTTTCATGCCTTCATACCTTCCTGATATTACAAAGGGGCATGGGATTCAAGGGGATCTTTAAAAACATACATGGACACTTGTGGAACACGGAAGATCTGCACTACTTGACACTTTATGTATTATCATATTCCTATTCCTTGTATGTATATATTTTGGTATATTACATAATTCAGCCAACATTTAATAAATGCCAAACCACCTATAAAACAACTGCTAACTGCTAGGAGAGAGAAGCTGGTTAGCATTAGCTTCACTAGCATTCTAACAGTTTTGCCCACCACAGAAGGCAGAGTGACAGTAACCTAAACCTGTTCTGTGGTGTGCAGAGAATGTGTGGTTCTGATACTGGTAGCTCTTTGCTGTGGCTGAGGTTTTTCCTGGCTTTGACCCCACCCTCTCTTCTGTTCTGCCACACCGACAATCAGCGGTCAATCCAAAATGGATGGAATGTAGAGGGGAGATTTTTGGTCACACCAAATGTCTCCAATAATTGTATAGTTACACATTCTACAACCGTGTAACTACTAATAACGTACTCAATGTTACATATGGCAGCACAGCAGCACAGCTTATAGAAAAAAATATATGTCTATCAACATCAGAATTACTCATATTCATACTCATTACTCATTTTACACAAATGTGTCTTGATAGATGCAACAATCAAAATATGTTTAAACTTGGAACAAGAACAACACAAATCAGTTCCAGAACTGATTCAACTAAACTTGAGCAGAGCTGATATTAGTTAGTGCTAAGTGGTGATTGTGAACCTGCAACAATCACCACAACAAATGATGTAATGTGCTACGCTGAACCTACTTGGAGTCGTGGTCGGTTGTTGTGTTGTTGTAGTGTTAGAGATGGTGCTCACATCTGAAAAGAAAGTTAAAAAAAAGGAAACAAAAATGAGAAAAACAGTAAATGAGCATGTATAACATGCTATTAACATAATATGCTTTAAACTGCTTCTGGCTGTTTCTGGCTTCGTTCTTGACTGCCAACACTAATGGCCACCATTTTTTAATCTTATCTACTCAGAATACACAACAATACAAACAACAATACAAACAAGTTTGCAATCCAAAACGAGGTAAGGGGAGAGCCACATGGCTGGTAGCCAACCCAACCAACACAACATTCTTCAGCTTTGTCATTACTTTATCAATGTTTTCAAGGACACTTGACTGAGCTTGGTATGGAGGTGGTGGCAATGTCACAACAGATTCAACAAAACGAGCATGTCTGGCATACTGTTAAACTTTCTAAAGGCAACAAACGTTATAGAGTATTACTCTGAACTTACCTAAAGTCTTGGCCGGTTTAGTGCTAAAGGTGGGTGTTGTAGAGACAGACGTAGAGCTCACTTCTGAAAAAACGACACAAAACAAATTGAATCCAGTTATATTAGGAAACATAACAAAATAAAACAATATGTAAGTTTAATGTACCTGTTGTCTCAGCAGAAGTTGCTGCAGCAGATGAACCTAAAACAAGACAAACCAACATCACACCAGATTCAACAAAACAATAACATTTCTGGCATTACTTACTTTAGCTAATTATGATTATGTTAAACTTTCTAATGGTATCCCACATTGTAGAGTGTTAATCTAAACTTACTTGGAGACGTGGCCAGTTCAGTGCTAATGGTGGGGTGTTTTGTAGAGACCGATGTAGTGCTCACTTCTAAAAAGAGGATACAAAACAAACTGAATTCAGTTATATTAGGAAACACAAATTTGTTTGGTAGACAATGGTAACATTTTTAGGATACATGATATATGTTTGTAAATGAATAATTAATAAATTCTTAAGAATTTCAGTGGAAAAACATGGACCTGTCTTGAGTAAACATGTGATTCTGGATGATAATGGATAATGTTTATGGTTTAATTTTCAATCTTCTGCAAACACTTACTCAAAGACAAAACATGTTAGGTTGTGCCACACCCTCCACTATTTGCTCCCTCCACTGATTGAAGTCATGGAAAGTTTTTAATCATTAATATTTCAAATAAACCAACAAAGTTTAATGTACCTGTTGTCTCAGCCGAAGTTGCTGCAGTAGATGAACCTAAAACAAGACAAACTAACATCACAACAGATTCAACAAAACAAGAACATTTCTGGCATTACTTACTTTAGCTAATTATGATTATACTGAACTTTCTAAAGGCAGCAAACATTGTAGAGTGTTAATTTGAACCTACTTGAAGTCGTGGCCAGTTCATTGCTTATGGTAGGGGTTGTTGTAGAGCCTGACATAGTGTTCAGTTCTAAAGAGAGGATACCAACAAACTGAATTTAGTTATATTAGAAATGATATGGTAGATAATGGTAAAATGTTTAGGATACATGATAGATGTTTGTAAATAAAATCCTTAAAATATTCAGTGGAAAAACATGGACATTTTCAATCTTCTTCAAACACTTACAAAACAAGTTAGGTTGTGCCACACCCTCCACTATTTGCAGCCATGGTATTTTCTTTAAAACATTACTGTATCAAATAAAACAACATACAAGTTTAATGTACCTGTTGTCTCAGCAGAAGTGGCTGCAGTAGATGAACCTAAAACAAGACAAACCAACATTGCAGCAGAGTCAAATATTGGACTGGCATTATTTAGCCTAACTTATTACAATAATACAATATTATATTATCATTATTACACAACTATATATAACCAATCCCTGACATCAAAAATGCCAACAGATGGTGCTGTTGATGTGATGTGGTAATCTGAACCTCTACGGTGCTGATTTAGTCTCCAAGTTGAAGGTTAAAATGTCCCTTTGGAAACCTACTTGTAGTTGTGGTCAGTTCAGTGCTAATGGTTGGTGTTGTTGTGGAGACTGGCATTGTGGTCACATCTGAACAGACAATATAAAAAAAGACAAAAACTCCTTTTAGTTTGCTAAAGTCAGATTGGTAGTCAATGATAACAGGTGTTTGTCTGTACAACATGTATTAACTAGAACTAAAAGCTAGCTAAAAAGCAGTTTTCTGCACAGATTGTTTTATTAGGAGACACAAATTTGCATGGTAGATAAAAGTAACATTATTAGCATTTTGATCACATTTTTAAAATTTTCATTGGAAAAACATGGAATCTGCTTGAGTAAACACATGATTCTGGTTGGCATGTTTATTTTATTTTCAATCTTCTGCAAACACTTAGTCAAAGACAAAACATGTTAGTTTCTGTCACATCCTCAAATATTTGCAGTCATGGCAAGTTTAATCATTACTGTATCAAATAAAACAACATGCAAGTTTAATGTACCTGTTGTCTCAGCTGAAGAAGCTGCAGTAGATGAACCTACAATAGAAGACAAGCCAATGTCACAACAGATTCAACAAAACAAGAACATTTCTGACATTTACTTTAGCTAATTATGATTATGTTAAACTTTCTAAAGGCAGCAAACATTGTAGACTGTTCTTCTGAACTTACTTGACGTTGTGGCCAGTTCAGTGCTAATAGTGGGTGGTGTTGTAGACACTGACATAGTGCTCAGTTCTGGAAAAAAAAACCCAAAAACGTTAACGAAACGAAAGACGTTAATATACTGAATTAAGCTTAATTAGGGAACACAAGTTTGCTGGGTAGATAATGCTAAGGCTATTAGCATGCATGCCCATGTTTCTAATCAAATTCTTAGAATTTTCAGTGGAAAAATAGGAGGAATTCGCTTGAGTAAACACATACTCAAAGATAAATGCAGCCAAAAATTGGACTAACATTATTTACCTTAGTTTATTACAATAATACAATATTATCATTATTACACAATTATATATAACTATTTCACAACCTGCCATTAAAAAAGGCCAACAGATTATGTTCCTTTGGAAACTTACTTGTAGCTGCAGTCAGTTCATTGGTAATGGAAACTGGCATGGTGCTCACATCTGAACAGACAGTATGAAACAAAGATAAAAACACTGATTTGAATTTGCTAAAGTCAGATTGGCAGTGAACGGTAAGAAGTTTTTGTCTATACAATAATTTGTATTTACTAAACTTTTAAGGTAGCTAAAAAGCAGTTGTCTGCACAGGTTAAGTTTTATTAGGAAACACAAATTTGCTGTTACTAGCATACATGACAGATGTTTATAAATCAAATTCTTAAAATTTTCACTGGAAAATATGGAATTTGCTTCAGTAAACATGTGATTCTGGATGATGTTGGAAACTTGTTTATGTTTTCATTTTCAATCTTCTGCAAACACTTACTCAAAGATAAAACACGTTAGGCTGTGCCACACCTTTTAATATTTGCAGGCATGTCAAATTAAATAATTACTGTATGAAATAAAACAACATGTAAGTTTAAATGTACCTGTTGTCTCAGCAGAAGTGGCTGCAGTAGATGCACCTAGAACAAGACAAACCAACAGAGCCAAAATAAATGGACTAACATTATGTATCTTAGCTTATTACAATAATACAATACAACCATTACATAACTGACATTGCTCACATCTAAACAGATGGTATCAAACAAAGACAAATTTGAGTTTGCTAAAGTCAGACTAGTAGCTGATGATAAGAAGTGTTCATCTTTGTTCATACAACAATGTGTATTAACCAGAACCTTAGACTACCTAAAAAGCATAAAAGCTAATCTGCCAATTTAACAACAGCTAGTACATTTGGTTCTGGCTATTTTAAAACACACCCCCTTATATTAAAACATATCAAATTATAAAGTATGTTCATAGTTACATTAGATATTTTGTAGTCACATCACTTCCAAAAAAAAAAAACAATTACTGAATGAAACAAATGTGCAATGTACCTGTTGTCTCAGCAGACGTAGTTGCTGTAGATGAACCCAAAACAAGAACAGCCAGATTTGACAAAAGAGAGGCATGTTTGGTATTATTTACACTAAGATAACATTAAATCACAGGTGTATTATAATTATTATATAATCATTAGTATATTGTTACTGATAGCTAGTCCACACCCTGTAACTAATAATGCAACACATGATGTGATGTGCTGCTATGAACCTCTATGGTGCTCATTTAGTCTGAAAGTTAAAAGTTAAAATGTTCATCTAGAAACCTACTTGTAGTTGTGGTCAGTTCAGTGCTAATGGGCGATGTTGTTGTGGAGACTAGCGTAGTGCTTAGATCTGAAAAGAGAATATAAAACAAAGATGTTTTAAAACTCAACTCAGTTTTGTTATTGTGTTATTGTGAATTAGCTACATACCTAATGCTAACATTATTAGGATGTGTTCTAGCATCTATAGGACAAGTGATTTGCTCGAGTGAACACACAATTCTGAGTGACTGTAGGGATTATGTCCCTCCATATTTATCCAAACCAATTAATTATGGAAGATTTCTTCACAGGTTCATCAAAGACAAAAAAAAAATAAAAATCTGACTTCCTGTAACAACCATCAAAATGGTAGGGAAGGCATCCACCAAATCTGGCCCAACAATTCATTGATGCAAGAGTTCCTGGACATTGATGTGGCCTACATCCAGAAACTTGTCCAGTCTATGCCAAATCCAATCACAGCTGTTTTTGGTGCTTGTGGAGGTATTACACACTATTTAAACATTATGCAGGTTAAAATGTACCTGTTGTCTCAGCAGAAGTACCGGCAGTAGATGCTGCTAAAACAAGACAAACCAATAACAGATCACATCAGAGCCAACAAAAGCGCATATCTCTCGAATTATCATAACTAACTACATAGATACTACAGTACATTAGCACTCTATTATGCTAATATTCATAGATAATTTACAGTTATGTTTGCAAGCCTGTAACCAAAATGGCAAACAAATGTTGAAACATACTAATCTAATCCTCTACAGTGCTGACCATGTCCATAAATTACTTATAGGTTAAAATGATCCTCTGAGGACCTACTTGGAGTTGTGGTGAGTTCAATGCTAATGGTGGGTATTGTTGTAGAGATAGATGTAGTGCTCACTTCTGACGAGAGGATACAAAAAATCAAGATGTTAATAAACTGAATTAAGTTTCATTAGATTGCTTGGTAGATAATGGTAAGAATATTAGCATGTATGCTAATGTTTTTAGAATGCATTAGATAGAAATTTAGGTTAGCCAAAAAGCATAAAAGTAAATCAGCCAATAGATTTAGTTCTAGCTATATTAAAACACTTTATACTAATACATTAATAACAATTTATCAAATTAGAAAGTATATCTATGGAGATTATAATATAGTTACGCTACTTAAAAATTACTGAATGAAACAAATGTAAGTTTAATGCACCTGTTGTCGCGGCAATAGTAGTTGCGATAGACAAGCCTAAAACAAAACAAGCCAGATTTGACAATGTGCCATGCATGTGTGCCATTATTTACACCAAGATAACATTAAATCACAGCGTATTGCAATTACTATCATATTACTAGTATATTATTAGTGATAGCTAGTCCACAACCTGTCAACAGAAAGGCCAACAGATCATGTGATGTGCATCTATGAACCTCTACAGTGCTAATCTAGTCTGTAAGTAGAAGGTTACAATGTTCCTACTTGTAGTTGTGGTCAGTTCAGTGCTAGTGGTCAGTGCTGTTGTGGAGACTGGAGTGATGGTTAAATCTGACAAGAGAATATAAAACAAAGAGTTTACTCAGTTTACTAATTAATGTGAGTTAGCTTGGTAGCTAATGCTAACGTTATTAGGATGGTATGCTAGTATCTACAGACTGAGAGTTTTTGGTTCATATTTTAATAGAAAAATGTGGGATTTGTTCTGATATTTGTAACTTTACACATACCATGTATATAAATGTTGACATTATGATTGCATTCAAATAACACAAAATTGTACTGAATTATTGATAGTTCCCAAATTTGAGAGTTTTACAACAAGCCCGTACAAATCTGTCCCCACATAAAGGGGTTATATGTAACATTTGCATTCACATTGTTTTTAGTAACAAATAGTTACTAGTTGCTTGTTGTAAAGTCGTTGTCCTAGATAGCAAGCATATATTAGTCTGCTGGCTTGATAAGGTCGGCACCCTGCTGACTGTTTGCCACTGCTGATCCACCTCCCAACCACCCAGATTACTGTCCTGTGTACATGGTCCAACTAGTTTTTAAGACTCCTTAAACAGATTTTAAATGCACAGAGACTTTTATATAAGGAAATAAAGACAAATATTACAAACAACTGAGCGAAATAAAATAATGAAGCCAGACATTAACCTATTTCATTGAAAATATTGTTGCTGTTTTTGCTTAAAATCATCACTAAATCCAGTGAAAGAGGTTTAACGTACCTGTTGTATCAGCAGAGGTGGCTGCAGTAGATGCTGCTAAAACAACACGAAACAACGTCACAACAGAGTCAACAAAACAAGAACATGCCTGGAATTAATTATAACTAATTGTATAGATACTACTGTATATAATCACTCTATTACGCCAATATTCATAGTTAGTTTACACTTATGTTTGTAAGCCTATAGCGACAATGGCAACAAAATGTCATACAAATGTCAAACATACTAACCTGAACCTGTACAGAGCTGGCTAAGTCCATAAAATCACTTACAAAGTTGCTCTGAGAACCTACTTGGAGTCGTTATTAGTTCAATGCTAATGGTTGGTGCTGGCATGGTGTCTGGTCTGGCAAGTTACTTAAGTTGCCTAAAGTAACAGTTAGCTAAAGGCTAACTTTATTACAGGTATGCCAGTGTCAGTAACTGGCAATTATTCAAACATGAATTGGCCCACCTGTCCCAAAACTGATCTGGCTCACTATTGGCACCGATTTGGCAGTGCTGCCTACTGGCAAACTGCATGTTAGCCAAAAGTGACCCGCATATATCAAAACACATATGACCCCAAAACAGATCTGGTCTACTACTGGCAGAGATACAGCAGAGTGGCCATAATCTGGGTGCAGATCAGCTGCATTCTGTGTGATGTTAATACAACCAGCAAGTGAGGCAAGATAGGGAATGTGAGCCAAATTTGGGCCAGAATAATTCTGCTATCTGGGGTCTAATGAACGACTGATTTTTACATGTATTTTTAAATTTCAGTAGAAAAATGTGGCATTTGTTGGAATCCTAAAAACCTGTGGGACTACCTGAACCAACCAGTAAAACGCCAGGGAAGACATCCACCAAATCTGGACCAACTGACCAATTCTTTGATGCAAGAGTGTCTGAACATTGATGTGGCCTACATCCAGAAACTTGTCCAGTCCATACCAAATCCAGTCACAGCTGTTATTGGTGCTCGTGGAGGTATTTCATGCTATTAGGTACGTTACAGGGGACTCATTTTTTGTTTTGTGAGTTTACCTTCTAATCATTTATCTTATTATGTATGAAACTATTAAAATGACTAAAGAGAGCAGCAGCCGCCAGATAATCTGGACTTGTTCATGCCTGTCCTGTGCACATATTCACCTTGATCTCCACCATCACTGCCAATTATAATGGCACTGTATAGGTGTTCAGTCTAATTGAATTTGGTAGCACATATTCACCATGCTTGCCCAATGTAAATGTACAAAGTCCACTCATTATACTGACAATAAATAGAGAAATTATTATTATTCTTAATGTCTTAAATTCTGAATTGTTTTTTTGCACCTCTTAGAGTACACAGTCATTGGTGTCAGTCATTGCCACAAGGAGGAGCTGCTACACTTCTGACAATTTGGCATGATACATTCTTTGAAACATTCTTTTACTCTTTTAAGTCACTCACACATTATGTGAACGAATCATTAGCTGCAAAGCTAAGGGATATGTTTGCCCCCAAATTCAGAGAATGTCCTAATTGTTGGCTAATGGAAAAAAAAACATTTTTTTACAATGACAATATATTGAATGGAATTAAATGAAGTGAAAGTTAATGAATGTACCTGTTTCAGCAGCAGAAGTAACACTAGTTATGCCTAAAACAAGACAAGCCAATGTCACTACAGACTCAACAAAACAAAAAAAAACAGGTAAATTATTATGAAATCACGGTGAACTTGGCAATAATGTTAAAATAAATAATGGTAAAAAATAAATGTTGAGAATTCCTCTGGAAACCTACTTGGAGTGGTGGCCAGTTCAGTGCTAATGGCTGTAGTTGTGTTAGACACTGACATGATGGTGCTCATATCTGAAAAATAGAGCACACATAAAACTATACATACATGCATACATGCATACATACCTGTTGAAATCTTAATATAAATCAGTGAGAATTTTGTAATGTATGATTATAGTAAAGCTGCAAAACTAAGTGATACTGTATATTTACCACTATATTTAAAGAAAAGACTTCTTTTCCATCTACCAAAATGCTAATGAAGAAAATACATTAATTTCAATAATTTTAACTGAAAGAAATAAAGTGAAAGTTAGGAATATACATGTTTCATCAGTAGAAATTATACTAGTTATTCCTAAAACAACACAAGCCAATGTTACAACAGACGCAACAAAACTGGAGCATGTCTACATTGTTTACAATTAAATAAAATTAATAGGAGATCATTATAATTATGCTAAAATTATTATGACATGGTCATGGTGAATACTTAAAAGATTAGGATATTTTTATAACCTCACAAAAAGAATGAGTTGACTCAGTGTATTCCCCTTGTCCTTTTGAACTTTACCCCAGAAAGAACTTAATAAGAACTTAACACAGACAACATGAAATTGTGTGATCTTCATAAATTAATTTGTAACCTTAGTTTTTTTTTCACATGCTTTAGTAACATTTAAAAGTTTAGTAAGCTGATAACTACTTTGTACAATCTACAATTCATTTTACAGTTTTAACAGTATTATAGAGTACTTACTAGCAAACATATCAGTTAATATGAAATCAGTTGCGGTGCTAGAGTGTATGTACTTTATCTTACTGTATTTCTTCATCACATATGCATGTATTTAATGAAATTCTGAAACATTCAAATCAGAAATACATTTGGTATTTCCCACATTAATTACTCTGTAGTTCTATACTGAACTGGCAAATCCAACAGACATTACTTGTACTACACATTTACCATTCAGTTCCAAGCACTGTTGTAGCACACAAGTAATTAGGACATGTTATGTACACAAACTATGTACAAGAAAATGGATTCATATTTACCTGCTGTAAGTACAGCTGTATGTACTTGGTAGTTTTATTATGTAACTTACTATGTAAGTGCAAAGGATGTACCAGAAAATTCCTTTTAAGAACCAAATATTTAGTCATTAAATAGTGTCACTGTACCAAAATAAAGCCCTACAGATTTTTTTTTATTCATACTTATGAGGCAACAGACAGTTTCTGTGTGTTCAATCAATTGAAATAAAAGTGAAAGTTCTATGACAGACCTGTTATTTCATCAGCAGGAATCAAACTAGTTATGCCTAAAACAAAACAAGCCAGTGTGACAACAGACTCAACAAAGCAAGCAAGTTATTATGTAATGGTGATGATGAACAATACTATACTAATCTGAACCTCAGCTGACTTTAGTTAATAGTTTTCTTCTGGAAACCTACTTGAAGTGGTGGTCAGTACTGTGGTAATGGCTATAGTTGTGGTAGAGGCTGGCATGATGGTGCTCACGTCTGAAAAAAAAAGAGATTAAATATTAAATAGAAATAAATTAAATATAAATATACAAAATGAAAGATACATGAACTTATTTTGTTTCATTTTATATTTTATGTTTTTCGTTGCTGTCCAAAGAAAAATCAAGTATCCCCAATATGACAACTTTACAGGAAAGGGCAATAACCTAATATAATTTTAATTTAAGTCAATGGAACCAGACTTTTTTCCAAGCTATTTTGGACATTTCTGATGGTCTTTTTATAATAAAATTTTGACACAATGAAAACAGCAGCTGCTGTGCTCAAATGATGCATACAAGTGAAAATCGAGAATGGAGATACATGTTTTTTAAAATGCTGGTACCTGCACAGTAAGCAGCATAACAGAAGGTCGACCTAAACTCATACACGTAATAGTTTCCTGGACATGCTTTGACTCGAATTGGGGTGGATCTGTAGTTACAGCAGTCACTTCCTGCCTTCCCACAGACCCCACGAGTGACTATTCCATCCTCTATCTGAGGGTGAGATCCATTCAGCCACAGAGTGATATCAGTACCACATCTGTATTCATTAACACAGCTCTCTGGCATACGGATGCTCATCCCATTATACAGCAGTCGGTACCAGCCGTTATACAGCACCTGGTACCAGCTGTTCCAGTTGTCACAGTTCCACCCTCCAGTAGCATTAGTGCCTCTCCAAGGTTGATCCAGAGAGATGTAGCTAATGCAAGGATCATAACTGGGAGTTTCAAAAGCAACTGTAATGAAAACAGATGAACATAAATAATTATGAAACATCAAACAGCAAATGTATCAGTTAAACAGATTATTCTACAAAAATTGGTTCAAAGTTGAAAACACATTTTGAACTTTCAAACTGACTTCAAACTTGCAACTAAAATCCATTTGCCTTACTATATATAGTATATCCTACAACTTATTTATTAACATAATAATAATAATAATAATATAATAAACAGAATTAGCGACTGAATATTCCATTGTCACTACCAAAAACATCCTAACACTACTAAAACAAAATGAGCTATAATTGTTAATATCAAAACAGTCTCTACCAAAATAGTACAGACTGTTTTGATAGCAACAATTATAGCTTATTTTATACACAAACCTAAAGTAATCACAAAGTTTACATTGTTGCAGAAGTTTCGGTAGTTATGTATGACAGTAGTGGTGGAAATTAATGCATTAGGGTCTTTTAACAAACTGGTATTTTCACTGTTGTTTGGGCAAGAACCAATGTAAATAAGATCATACATATTAAAGAAGCTGTGGTCATCAGCCAAAAGAAACAAAACCAAAAAATGAGAGCAGCAAATTTTAAGGGAATTAATTCTCCCAAATAATTTATATGAATTGATTTGTATCATTTTAAATTTTAACCAAAAAACAAATTTTCTTTATCTTATTTATTATTTTCGTATAAAAAATTTTAACTATAAAAGAGGTGCATTAGGAAGTTTAATAACATCTTAAAATTAACTACACTTAAGCATTTAAGACCTAATTATCCAATTAAATAATTCAAAATTATAATTAAAATAACAATAACATTAGTCTTTTTGAAATTCATTATAATTACAATAGTTAAAGTAACTATTTACCGTAATTATTTTAACATATATTAAAGTTCTACCTTGTTTTTCTGTGTTTAAGGCTGTTTTAGCTTGTTTTCTACTTTTCTTGAAATTTCTCTGAAATTTAATTTACACATGGCAAAATTACATTTGCACTAGTAGACATTTAATTCTTGATATGAGGGACTTTATTTATGCATGTAAATTGTTAAAGTGGAGTACTAATTAAATAATAATAACTATCAACTGGTAAAAATGTAATTTTCACATATGTAATTTTTTTTGTTAAATTAATTGTTGATGAAAAAGTAAAACAGTAAGCAAGTATTCTTCACTGTCAAATTACAAATTCACTGCTTCATTTTAAATACTGTAGTGGTGAACAGAAGCAGAAATTGGAACCTACACATTAAACAATATCAGTAAAATTTGCAAGTTTTTTGGCTTGTTTGAAGTGGATATGCTTTTTACAGATGAAAGCCAAGACAATAGATTATAAGTTAACAATATTTTAAAAAGGTGTGTTTCTTAACAATTTACTAACAAGTAAGCAAGTAATAACATCCAATAAACTGAAACATAACAGGTATAAACAAGCTTTGTACTTGTGTTAAAAATGTTTTCTGCAAATTAGTTATAAAGCATTTGTTGAGTAACGAGTTAAATATTAATTCATTGTAATTCTTCAGTTAAAAGCACTCCTGAACAGTCTTTGACTTGATAATTCAGGAACACATAATAATGACCCGCCTTCACAACAACTAAAAGTGCTTGGAAACCATCATGTTTCATAAAACAAACACTTAAATACAGGGATTTTACAGTAAATTCAAATACGATTTACAAAAGCAATGTTCAGTTCAATTGCAGTATTATTGTATTTTTCTGAAAAGTCTGGGAGCTTATGCTTGTGTTTAGAACTTTATAACCGTAAAATATTGTCTATAAGCACTTGCTAAGGGTCAGGCTGTGATTATAAGAATTAATAATACCCAATTCAGTTATGGAAATTAATTAATAATGATCTTACATATGTAGCTAGCACTTTGTAAATTGTCATGTGATTTGTCATTTATGAGCATTTAGTAACAAGTTCACTTTAGTTATGGCCTTGCGAAATCATTAGCAAAGATCCTTTAAATATGTTTTTCCATTTGCTTTAAACAATTTGTAAACATTTGCTCCAAAGCTCTTACTTCATTAAGCTCAATGATCAAATGAATGATTTTAAGCTTAAAGTTAAATGAACATTGGTAAAACCTGATTAATACCTTCTTCAGAAAGTTTACTGTGCTAAATTTATGTGACTTTTGTGCACCCTGTGCTCTAGACATCAGCACTTTATTATTTATTATTATTACTATAACACAGCAGTTGATAAATCACTGTAGAATTAGCTGTCAGTTGTTTATGAGCTCTGATTAACAGACATGCATTTCATGTATGCTTTTAAATAAAAGATCACAAATACAGGTAACTCAGCAGTCCACAAACAATTGATAACTCATTTACAGAGACCTTAACATATCTTAGAAACACATTTGTAGCACATTTCTAAATTTGTTATATTTCATTTTTATTTGCTAGCCAATTAACTTTTTAATTGGAGCCCTTGTACCAATAATTTCACCAGCAGATCACATGTATGAGGGTAACTGTACTCCCTCAACAATTTTAATTGCCCCTTGTCTACTTGACACGACTACTGGGATCGACTCCATTACTGAAAATCTGGCTGCATCTGCCAAAAACATTAAAACTAGGTCATGGTTGAGGAATCTGAGAAATTGTGTAACAAGGGTGCTTTGGTAGTCTGAGATTGCTTACACTGTATTCACTGTATTTTTTTCTAATAAATTTTAAGAGAAGAATGTAACTTAAACGAGCTTTAATACTGAGCATTATACTTATAATACTGAGATTGCTCCAAATTAAATATGTTCATGATAACATTCAGCCAGATTTTATGCCTGTCAATTCTGATGCTCAGCTGGAGAAGATACAGATGTTTTGGCAGCGTACACATTGGTTTCTGGCACTCAATCGGGAATGTTTCGTTTTGTTGTTGTAGTGACACTGAATCATGACTAAATTTTACTTAATAGCTGTTTTGACTGGAAATTGCTTACTATAGGTACACTTGCATGAATTGAATAACTTTTCCAGTTAAATACAAATTACTGTATTAGAAATGTGCATTTTTAAAAACATTTATTTTCAGTGTACTACATGAATTACTGTTGTTTATATATATGCATGCAACATTTGTCATTTATTTGCTTTATAACACTACACACAATTGTGAAAAGACAGTGTAGGAAACTGTAGACTTTACCTGCACAGTATGTGGGCATTGGAACTGATAAAGCTGGCCTGACGAGTCTGTAGACATAGTAATTTCCCGGGCAGGCTTTGACCTGGATCGAGTTTGATCTGTAGTAATGGCACTGTCTGCCGTAAGTTCCATAAATTTCTCTGGTGACAATGCCATCCTGTGGAAGAGGATGACCCCCTCCAAGGAAAAGTGCTGTGTAACCACCACAAGCAGTAGAGCTCCAACACCAATCAGATTCAGGAAGTTGAGCACTTTTTCCCTGCAAGTACAGCCGATACCAGCCGCTCCATTCAACAAGAGTGTCATCGTAACCACTGTAGCTGGCGTAGACCGATCTCCAGTAATTATCAAGAACACTGGAGAAATTGCAGGGGTCAGAAGTGACGTTTTCTGGAGTGCCTGCTATGGAAATAAACTAATTATAGTTACAGAACTTTCAGAAACAAATAGTAATTCAATTAGAAAAAATGACTTGTACTTGCATGTGCTATAGATGGAAGATTTGAGGACACAGGCTGAACATTGAAAAATAAGCTCACCAGACCAAAAATGAGTCCCCTGTGACTGAAATATACCTAATAGCACATAATACCTCAACAAGCACTAATAACAGCTGTGATTGGATTGGGCATGAAGTGGACAAGTTTCTAGATGTAAGCCACATCAATGTTCAGAAACTCTTGCATCAAAGAATTGTGCGGTTGGTCCAGATTTGTTGGATGCCTTCCCTGGCAAAATTCCGAGGGGAGTTCCCTGTAGACTGGGATTTTAGCCACTGCTGGTAGATCCGTATGACTGTACGCTTCCATACACCTGCAGATTCAGCTACTTCCTTCACACTATGGTCTTGAACACCCCCAAATGCAGTCACTCCTTTTAGCCAATCATTGACATCTGCTTTTTTTCCACACATGGAACAAGACATTCACTGCACTGTAAAACCTCCTCTCAATCCATGGATCCCATCACTCACACCCGCAGGTATTTAGAGCCCCATCATTCTCGTGCAGCGCAATTTGCAGGAGCCTACCACCTAACATGAAAGGTGACTTTTTTTCTCTGGTGAGCTCATGTTGATATGTTTGCAAACAGGCCACATACATGACTTGATGTCTATCATTTCTTATACACACTTTTTGTATATTATCCCATTGTCTCTGTAGACTGAGACTTTATGTAAAATAAAAAAAAATAAATAAATAAATAAATAAAAAAATCATATAATGTTCATGTACATTAAGTACATGTAAAGTTTTTATTCAATCTAAACACAGGGGCCAGCATAACGCAACAGAGAACTTCCTGAATCATGAAAATGAGTAGACAGGGACTATAAGCAATAACTTTTTTATAGCTCATTTTGTTCATGTTTCATGTTTCACTCTATCGT
>CM067495.1:434649-445905 GCA_034552555.1 Semaprochilodus insignis
TTTTTTTTAGCCTATTTATGATGCATTACGTTATTTCATTTATTATTACAGTTTTTATGGTTTATAATTTGAATGCTCTCTGCAAGTCATATAAAAAATGAAATACAGCATTGATTTTATGGTGTATGTGTGCTTGGATGCATGGGTTGGATTGTTGATGTTTGTGTGGAGCAGGATTTATGACTATTGTCTTATGAATCGTGACTGGTCGTGTTTTGCATATATAGATGTACTGCCTTCCCCTTTCAGGGAATATACAAAAGAGTCTATGTGCCTGCTTCCTGTTACATCTCAAACCAAAAATAATCCAGGACAGGTGGGATTCATATAAGTAATTTGAGCAAACTGGGAATTTGATTTACAAAAGATGTGCTGCATCTTTAAAAATAAGGAAACCTCAGAGTTACTTGAGAGAGGCAAAATATGGTCTATTTTTATCACAGAAAAATACCTGAGTAATTAAATTTTGTACTTTAAGTATAACTAAACTTGAATACCTGTACTTGATTCCTTTTTACTGGGATCTTTCAAAGTGCTCAGTGTAAAGGTTTCCCATGAACATACACCACTGCATCTCACACTACCAAAAAGTATATATATGTTTTCTTAAAATATTTACTAAAATACTTTCTTTTATTTTTTACTTTTTATATATTGAATATATAAAAAATGTAGATACCCCCCCCCAAACACACACACACTTTCACCTTTCATATAGTTGGTTCAATGCCTCTAAGGGATTTAAGATTCTCGCTCAGTATGCATACTTTAGCTAAGTATGGTTTCCATGTGCTTTTCCTATTTAGTTATTGCTGTTAAAGGAAAAGAATCCAGCATTCACTTTGTATAAGTGTGGAGTTATGTAGCTTCCTCTAGTGGACAAATCAACCAATATCTAGATTCCTTTGGTGGGTGTTAAGGGATCAGTTCATAATTTGTAGATATTTATCTCCCACTTTATTCAACATCTAAAGATCATCTAGCCAAACAGACCAACCTACTCAAATGTAGAATCACACATGGAGACCCACCATACAGTATAGATGTGAAAGCATCTCCCGTGTGAGTGCTAGTGCATGTAGGTAATAATAATAGTAATAATAATAATAATAGTAATAATAATCAACTGAGTGAACAAGATATATGGTAAGTCTACTAACCTGCTAAGGTTGTATGTAAGGCAGAAATTTCTGTGTGAGCAGGAAGAGCAGCCAGAAACAGGCTTACACACAGGCTGGTCAAAGGAATAAACTGCATTTAATTGGCTCTGTACCTGTACTCTGCACAATGACAATAAAGTTGAATCTAATCTAATCTAATCTAATCTAAACAGATAAGAGGCATACACAGATAGGGCAGGAGACTCTAAAGCCAGGGCAGAAGACTTGGAGGCCACAGGGGTCACGGGCAAGACAGGAGACTCCTAGGCAATGGGCAGGGTAGGAGATTCAGAAACTCCACTCAAAATGAGATACAGGCAACAAATGCAGCTGTTTTTATTGCTCTTCCATAAATCTATAATAAGGAACAGAGCAAGTAACAAACCTCAGACTTACTGCTTTCAAGTGTGGCACATTGAGATACAGGCAGTGAGTACAACTGATTGCCTTGTTAAAAAATAAATCTTACACAGGCAGGGCAGAAGACTTTGAGGCCAGGGCAGGGCAGCAGACTTGGAGGCCATGTGGAGATCAGGAGCCAAGGGGGCACTGGGCAAGGCAGAAGACTCAGAGGCAATGGGCAGGACAGAAGATTCAGAGATTCCACTCCCTACTCCCACCTTTTTAACAGGCAACAAATGCAGCTGTTTGCTTTGTAAAAGAGGAATACAAAGGCAGTGCAGTAGACTCTGAGTCAGGGGAGGAGACTTGGAGGCCATAGGAAATACAGGAGCCACAAGGGCCAGAAGCAAGACTGGAGATTCGGGGGCAACAGGCAGGGCAGGAGATTCAGAGACTCCACTCCTTATTCCCGCCTGTTTCACAATGAGATCCAGGCAACGAATGAAACAATTTACGTTGAAAAAAAGACATAAACACAAAGTGGAGTAGACTCTGATGCCAGGGCAGGGCAGGGCAGAAGACCTAGAGGCTGCAGGGAGCTCAGGAGTCATAGGCGCAATGGACAAGACAGGTGACTCAAGAGCCAATGGGCAGGGCAAGAAATTTAGAGACTCCTTTCACTACTCCCAACTGTTTCTATATGAGCAGACCATAAATGCACCAGTTTGCTTTACAAAAGAGGCATTCAAAGCAGTGCAATAGATTTTGGGGCCAGGGCCAGGGCAGGAGACTTGGAGACCATGGGGAGTTGAGGCACCACGGGGGCCACGAGCAAGACAGGAGATTTGAAGGCAATAGGTAGGACAGGAGACTCCACTCACTGCTGCTGTTTCTTAATGAGATGCAGGCAACAAATCTGTTTTAACTTGTAAAAAAAGGTACCCACTGGCAAGACAGGAGATTAGATGGCTACTGCCAAGGCAGGAGATTCATACTATACTTACTACTCTCAACAGTTTCACAATGAGATCTAGGCAACAAATGTAACTTTATGCTTTTTAAAACAGGTATACACAAGAAAGGCAGTAGAATCTGTTTCATAATGAGATCCAGGCAAAGCATGCAACAGTCTACATCAAAAAAAGACATACAAAGGAAGGGCAGCAGACTCTGAAGCCAGCGCAGAGCAGGAGTCTCAGTGGTCATGGGGGCAATGGGCAGGGCAATACATTTGCTCTACTCTGAACTGTTTCACAATGCGGTCCAGGCAATGAATGCAACTCTTTGCTTTGTGAAAAAAGACATACGCAGATAGGGCAGTAGACTCAGGGCAGGGAAGGAGATTTGGAGGCAATGGAAAGAGCAGGAGAATCAGAGACTCCACTACCACCTTTTTCTCAATGAGATCCAGGCAATGAATGCAACAGCTGGCTTTGTAAAAAAGGCAAAACTACAAAACTGCAGGCTTATTTTCATCAAAATGTTTAATGGCAAGCTGTAACAATGTATTCAGAGACAGGCAAATACCAAAACAATAAAACAAAACAGCTAAAGGTTACAAAATCCAACTCTAACTCTGAGATCAAAAGGAAACAACACTACGAAAGCTAACCCTAAGAGTAATATATATCTATATTACATACTATTACATGTATAGTTTAATAATATATACATTAGGAAGAATTGAGTTATAATAGCCCTGTCAGAAAAAAAAAAAGATTTATATTTAGTTAATTACACCTAAACACAAATTATCAACAGAAAGAACCAAATCCTGCTATGGCACATCAGCACAGTTTGTACAGTCATTACACTGTGTGAGGCCTATATGATTGTTTACAAACAATGTGTAGATTCCCATTCCCATTAAGAAAAAAATTACACACACACACACACACACACACACACACACACACACACACACATATGCTACTTTCTTTACACTATGGCCTTTATATATTTCAATATATATATATTTCTTTATATATATTTCAACCCCATATGGTGGCTGCAGCTTTCCTGTCTGATGACACTAGTCTTACTCATTCTGATTAATTCTTTGTGTGAAAAAAGCTGCATTTGTATTTATTTATTTATTTTTGTGGCCTTCCAGGCTTCATCTATTGGACATCTTAGGAGCAGTTTTACTTGAGAAGCAAAAAACACACAGGATCTTCTTGTACTGCTGCCTGATCTGAAAGCGTAAATAAATAGGTAAGAGGCAGAACAAGTTAAACTATGAGATAATTGAAGATTGCCAATAAAAGAAAAAAGAAAAAGAAAGGTAACAGTGTTTTTTTTCTGGAAAATTCTGGACGTCCCTGTAAATAAACTTATCATGATGTTATGTTATATGTTAAGGAAAAATAGAAGCTGAAGTCCAAATTCAGGAAAAGGTCATTGGTTAGCTACTTCACCCAAATTCAGCAATCTTCTGTCTTTAACATTGTTGGTCTGCCTCAATGTGGCACTGTAGCAAATGTGTTTATTATGTTGGTTATTCATAGCGTAGCAACTAGGATACCTCTGACCATCTTTATACTCTATTAAGCCATAGCATTTATTTTTTATTTTCAGACTATTTTCCAATAGTCTGCTGGACAGAATGAATTATTACTCATTTCTCAAACTGAAGAAAGAAGAGGCGACAAGCAAGATCTTAATTAATATGAGGAAGACCTACCAAACCTGAAAATGGCATTTCCAGATAAACTGCTGAAAAAGTTATTTCAGCACCAGTGCCACTAAAGCAAGTAAATTAGCAGTTAGCTAACAACAGAGTAGGCGACAACATGGGATCCCATGAATACCAAGAAGTACACTGCACACTGAGTGTAATTTGTATATATGAGAAATATTGCCAAATGCAAGTTTACATGATACAACTTAGAGCATCCATGAACTACAGTGAAGAATCAGACTAGTTCTACATTGGCAAAAAAGTAAAACAGGGCTGCTCGCCATATAATACAAGTAGAGTTCAAGTTGTGTGCAATAAGAGAATAAAGGATTGAAATATCTCCAGGTCTAAAAATGTTCTTTTTTAAAGAATAACTTTAGTTTTTTGTATCTGGCTGGGCTTATCAGGCTACAGTGTTTCTCTTTAAACATAATAAATAAATCTTATTTAAGTGTCAGTTGTTTGCATGCTTCTGAAGATTTACTGCCCATATTATGTGTATATATTCTATAGCAAAGCTGGCAAAATAACTAGGCAGACAATGTTGCATTGTGATTTCTTAAAAGGCTGGACATGCCGACAGCCTTTAGGGTATTTACGAGACCTGGATATAGCCAGCATACCTTACCAACCACTCTACTTCAGTTAAGCTAACCACCTGTGCTGCAAAATAGATTTTTTTTAAAGAAAGTGCATCAGGTCACTCTGCTAGAATATTATACATATAACTTTTTGTTTTTACAATTTCTCATAATTACTCTTTTATCATAATACAGACTGACTGACGAAAAACTAATAAAATTACCAATTTTTGACTTGAAGTATCTCAGTTGAAAGTTGACACATTTTCAACTCATGATTCAACTTTGTGTCGTTCAGGGGGCAGCCCTAATAAATACCCTTATTTAAATGGAACAACACTTGTAGTGGAAAGTCAAGACCACCTGATCACCCTTATATAGAAAAGTAAACAACAAGGTGAAAAGATAAAGTGTTATATCTCACCTCATGGTTGAGGAAACAGTGGACAAAGAAGATGAAGGTGCCCTGCTGGGAGTTGAAGATCAAGAAAAGAACTTTCATTACGTCATTGATCTCTGTGAAGAAGCCCAGGAGCCAGGAACAGCCGATTACAACAAACTGGAGCAGGGTTTTTAGCATCACATGTTTAACAAGCTTGCGTTCATCACTTCTGAGTGTTATTCTCAAGTTCTCATTGTTCAGCTTTCTCAGAGTGGAGACCAAGAGGAAGCCAATAACGATGAAAAGCAACACATTTGCCTGCAAAACAAGATAAATTATGTAAATAAAATCAAATTATTGTTATAGCTGCAACACCTTATCTCCTCCAGCCAATAAGGAATTAAGGCAGAGTCAGGATATTACCCGTTCCAGATTAAAGCATGGTCATAGGGGTGCATATGGTCCCTTCCAATGTTTTGGGAGGTTGACTGGCAATTGATTGGCTGAAAGGCAGGTGGCTCAATGCTCATGTCACAATATGCAAATATTGTATATACTGTTAGAATTACTGTCAGACTGGGTGAGAGCTGATCAGTGTGCTAACATCAATTTATCAGGGCTGTTAGTCCTCTTACCTCATGCATGGGCAAAAACTTACTCTTTCAGGGTTTATTACTCCCCTTTACCTGTTTCCTGCACATCATGAGCTATTTCACCAAAATAAAATAGTGCATAGTATGTAGTAAAATAACTAGCTTAAAAACCTTGCTAGCTACATAACATCACCAACCTTTCCCTGTGAAAAATAATGCCTAATAATAATAATGTTAGTTAACCATATTAGCTAGCATTAACTAGCTAGCTAAACCTGACTTGTGTCATCGGTAGGCTAGCAATCAAGTTGCTAGGAAAAACAAACAAACTCGGTGGATATATGAAATTATGAGTTGAATTTTAGTCTAGAAATACCATAAAAATGTCAAAATGATTACATTAGTTTATATGCACTCTAGGAAACACAGCAGCAGGCTAGAGAAGTAGATCACACTGATGAGGAAGCAGGAGCATTTCCAGGGTTTCAGGTGAGGTCCTAATTATGAATTATAGTTTGTAGTTGAAGTTAGTCTTAAGATGTTCCTCAAATATAACTACTGAAAGTCAATGTTATCTGATCATGATTTTACTATGAGTTTAATTTACATCAGAACATGTTGGGGGTAGGGGTAGGAAACTGTGTCCCAAACAATGTTGAGACCAAACCTACACCCCGGTTTTAATAAGAACATGAAAATATAATCAATTTTTACATTTCTTTCATGAAAATGTAGTTATGAGGCTACAAAAAAGACTGGAAGGCATATTATAGAATTTAATTTAATGGCACAGTTCCTTATGTTTGTATATTTTACTACCAAGATACAACCGTGTTCCAAAAAAGTTTGGGATGCTTTGGGATATGCAAACAATTAAAACCTAATATTGAATTGAAAATAGTACAAAGACAACATAGCAACTAAGAAATTGTATTGTTTCTTGAAAAATATATGCTAATTTTTAATTTGATGCTAACAACATGTTCATGTTCACTACTGCTCCACAGTTCAGGGTCTACTTTGGTCTGTTTTTCCTTTCACAGTCCTCCAACTGGGTTCAGTGGGTGACCAGTCTGGACTGCAGACAGGTCAGTTTAGCACGCTGACTATTCTACTACGGAACCATGCTGCTATAATACAGGCAGAATGTGGTTCATTGTTATGCTGAATTAAGCAAGACCTTCCCTGAAAAAAGTCATCTGGATGCAGCATATGTTGCTCCAAAACCCCTATATACTGTTTAGCATTAATGGAGCTTCACAGATGTGCAGGACACCTATGTTATGTGCATTAACGCCCCCCACCCCCATAACATCAAGGCTGCTGGCTTTCAAACTGTTTGCTGATAACAAGCCTCTTCAACCTGGATGATGCAGCATCCATGATTTCCAAAAGAATTTCAGTTTTTGCTTGGTCTGACCATCAGACATCTTTTCAACTTCACCTCAGTACATCATAAATGAGCTCAGGTCCAGAGAAGGAGGCTGTGTTTCTAGATCTGTTTATATCTGGTTTCTTCTTTATATGGTGGAGTTTTAACTTTGTGGAGCACTGATGATCTGTGTTTATAGATGAAGTGTTTCTGATCCCATGCAGTGATTTTACTATCAGAATCACAACTATCCAGTACTGCTTTTGGTTCTTGTCCTTCTCATACAGAGTTCCTCTGATATTATTGTATGTAGTGTAGATGATGATCATCTCCAAGTTGTTTGCCATTTTAGGTTAAGAAGCATTCCTCTTGAATAGCTGGGCTAGTTATCTGGGCTAGTTACTTACCATGTTACTGACCTGTCATCAATTAAGCTAATTACTTTTTTCGGTTGATTTTTTGCCCCCGTTGCTGGCCTCAAATTCAAAATTTCTAATTTTTTTAACAGAGACATTGAATCTCAGTGTTTATACAAAGAGACAAATTAGACTTTACTCACAGGCACTGCTTACTGCCCTCTTACATGTCACTGGTCTTTACTGGTAAAAAAATAATTAATGACCTTAAATCTTTTCACATTAGGAATATTTTCTAAGCAACAGATTGTTTAGATGCTTGACTGTGAAAAATCCTTTCAGAGTTTAAAGAACCTCCACATGACATTTCTATTCCAATGAAATTATTTTCCTAGAACCGCATGATGAAGTCAAGAACAATTTAGGGATGTTAATACCATAAAGGTTGAATACCATAAAGTTTACTTACTCCAAGAATAAAACAAACAGGTGCCAGAAAACTCCAGGTGAAGGCTTCATCAGTCTTAATCCAGCACCTACAAAGAGAAAAATCCATACACGTCATTAAATAAAAGACCATTTAGTAACTCTTTACTGGAGCCCTGCTACACAAGAGTTTATTTCAGATCAGGTCCACTTAAATAAGAGCGTCATGTGTAAATCCACAGATGTTTCAGAATTTCTGGATAATTCTGTGTTATGAAAATAATAAAGTTTGCAACTAGGGCTGAACGGTATTGGAATAAACTGACATTGCAGTATTTTTTTCCTGCGTTAATGTCACATCCTGTCTTGTCTTGCCCTTGTTTGTCTCTTTTTTCTCTGTTTCCGCCCCTTCCCAGGTGTTCCTTGTTTGTCCTTGTGCATTTAGCCTCCCTGTTGTTCCCTTTGTTCTGACTTGGTGTTTTGTCTCCATGTCGGTTATTGTGTATTCCTGTCCTGTGGTCTTTGTGTTTTGTTTCTTATTTTTCCTAGCATCATGGGTTTCTGTTTGTTCTTAGTGTTTCATCATTAAAGACTTGCACTTGCATCCTGCCTCCTCATCTTTCCATGCTAAAGCTGTATATTGCAATATGAAATTCAGGATATTCGGGGTGACTTAAACATCATTATTAAAAAAACATTATTCATTTTTAATGTGCAATATTTGCTGCTGGACCTCATCACCTGTATCCCACCTGTATACATCTTGTACTGACTGCCAACATCACTATAATTCATGTACTCTGACTGCCTATACCATCAGTATTTAGATGACTGCCAAGATGATCAGTATTTATAAAAATGGTATAGAGAAGGTAACTGTGCAATATCTATACAATATCTGTGCAGTATCTTTCAGTACCTGTGCAATATATATCTGTGCAATTACACAAGTAAATTTGTATAGTTATTACTGTATTTTATTTTAGCCTAACAATAAATATTTATTTATTTAATAATTTCTTATATTTTGTATAACTTGCACCTTAGTCTACTTCTTGTTCTGAATCTGTTCACTGTATATTCTGCTGTAACTATGCAAATTGTTCCTTATGCTTATGAATGGAGTGAAAATAAAAGAATAAAATAATGACAATAAACAGCTAAGAAATGACTTTTTATCACTCTTGTGAGTGTGAACCATCTTTTCTTGAACCTTGATGCTCTATAATCAATTTCAGTGCACCAAACACAATCCAAGAAGCTTTAAATCAAAGTCCACGAACCTGCAAGTTTTTTCTTTGTATCAAGTAGCAGAAAAAGTTGTAACTTGACATGTTTCATTTATCTTACTTAACATGCCCTGCGATGTGAGTATTGCGCATGCTCACATTGCGATGACGATGCTGAAATGAAATTGTGCAGCTCTATTCCCTACCATCATTCCTTTGGTATCCCCTTATGGGTAACAACCTTGTGTGAGTACCAATGCCACTACTTTGGGCAGCTGGCTGACAGACCAATCACAGCAGTGATAAGGGAGCACCCGCCCCCTTTATAAGCAGGTGCAGGGGATATATGTGCTGCAGTGGGCTAGTCTTTTATGCACTCATTTGTCAAGCTTTTACAGTGAGACTTCAACTGCACACTCACTGTTCACTGCCGTATCCATCTGGAAACAGTCCGACAGACACGCCCACCACAAACATGGGACTGATGTATCCAATTGCGATCAGACGCTTCCAGCTAAGAATCTCCTCCTGCTTTGCTCTGATCTCCGTCAGGTTCTTCACAATGATGAAGAGCAGCACGGCTTCAATGAACATCCACACAAACGCAGAGAGAAAGAGGAAGTGCAGGAGACCTGCTATCACTTTGCATGCCAACTAGAGGGAGAGAGAGAGAGAGAGAGAGAGAGAGAGAGAGAGAGAGAGAGAGAGAAAGAGAGAGATACTAATGCCACTGGCAGTTTAGTTTTATTACCGTGCCATTCGCAAAGGTGTACATAGGTAAATGCACTTACATCAATAGAGGATATTTGAAGGAGGAATTTCTGGGTGAGCAGGAAGAGGAGGTGAGCCAGAAAGAGGCTGATACACAGGTTGATCAGAGCCGTGTTGATCACTGCCGGGTTCCACTGACAAAGAGCAAAGGTCAACAGAGCCAAGGTCAGGAAGAACAGTCCCACCACCACGGCCACTGTATTCAGCATGTCCAAGGAAAGGGGGGTCTGGAAACATAGCACAGTCTCTGAGTTTCTACCTACTTGTACAGGCAACTGTGAAGTTGAGCCATTTTGTCCTGTTCAACCAAAATCAAACTATCTTGGGAGCCACTACATTTCAATACAATATAATACTGTATAACATAATGTAATGTAATAAGTTGAGAAAGTGTATATTCTGGATTATTTGTTCTGCGGCAGTAATATTTTTTGAAGCCTGCCTTCACTGTTCTGGACATCTTTTAGTCATATTTTAGATTCCTAATTGAATCGCACTACACAAACACTATAAAAACAGCTATAGCTGCTTTTCTCCCATCTCCATCAGGTCCAGCAGATTCTTTTCCACAAGATTTCTTGTAAAATGTCTCTCAACATTTGACTTTTGGGTGAGGGACAGTTTCTCACAGCAGATTAAATATATGGGAAACGAGCTAGAGTGCACAGAAATGCAAAATAATCTATTTGACTCTCTCAATGTTCATCTTGAACTTTTCTGTTCTTTGCTATTTCATTGTCTCCTAGCTAGGCCAGATTGTTGTTAGTATTTGACCAGCAGTCTGTGTGCTGATCTTAAAGGGTTAAAGGCCGGTTAATTGTTTAATAGTTTAAGACATGTTATTGGTACAACTGTGTTAGAATAACTCAACAAAGCATTATTTTACTGCAGCAGAGGATAATTTTATTTCTTCCTACAAATCTAATTCTGCTGTGGTGCTTCAAGGGGGCAGAAAAGAGCCATATCCTGCTGACCCCTGACCTAGACATATCATTTAAAACCATTTATCTTGGCTATAAATGTACTTTTCACAGCATCATCTTTTATTATCTGAAACACTGAAGTCTTGTTTCCAACCAGCTGAAAAGGAAACAAAATCTGTTTTTAACATACAATTAATGATCTCAATAAGATTATTGCAGGCCTCAGATTGCGACAGAAAACGTGAACTTGCTCTGTTCAGCCCTCAGTATGTCTCTCCTGGTGTCTTACCGTAGAAGAACCGCTGGACTGCATAATGAGAGCGAAGGTTCCCGGGTGTACACAGCAGCATGTAGTGTGAGTGCTGTTGATCGGAATAACTTTACAGTTGCCTTCCACCCATTTAATTTCTCTCCAGTTCACACAGTGTAGGGTGCTGTCAG
>CM067495.1:450552-468305 GCA_034552555.1 Semaprochilodus insignis
ACAAACACTCTTATACACGTACACAAACACTCTTATACGCACACACACTTATACACAAACACTCATACACATACACTCTTATACACGCACACACTCTTATACACATATGCTCTTATACACTCTTATACACATACACACACGCTCATACACAAACACACACTCTTATACACATACACTCTTACACACAAACACACACGCTCTTATACACATACACTCATACACAAACACACACTCTTGTACACATACACTCTTATACACATACACAAACACTCTTATACACGTACACAAACACTCTTATACGCACACACACTTATACGCACGCACACACACTTATACACATACACAAACACTCTTATGCACCCACACACACACTCTTATACGCACACGCACATACATTCTTATACGCACACACAGTTATACGCACGCACACACACTCTTATACACCCACACACTCTTATACGCATACACACACACACACACACACATACACATACACAAACACTCATACACCCACACACTTATACACACACACAAACACTTATACACATACACAAACACTCTTATACACACACACACACACACTTATACACATACACAAACACTCTTATGCACCCACACACACACTTATACGCACACGCACATACACTCTTATACGCACACACACTTATACGCACGCACACACACTTATACACATACACAAACACTCTTATGCACCCACACACACACTCTTATACGCACACGCACATACATTCTTATACGCACACACAGTTATACGCACGCACACACACTCTTATACACCCACACACTCTTATACGCATACACACACACACACACACATACACAAACACTCTTATACACACACACACACTTATACACATACACAAACACTCTTATGCACCCACACACACACTCTTATACGCACACGCACATACACTCTTATACGCACACACACTTATACGCACGCACACACACTCTTATACACCCACACACACACACTTATACACATACACAAACACTCTTATGCACCCACACACACACTCGTATACGCACACGCACATACACTCTTATACGCACACACAGTTATACGCACGCACACACACTCTTATACACCCACACACTCTTATACGCATACACACACACACACACACACACACACACACACACACTCTTATACGCACACGCCCACACACTCTTATACACATACACACACACACTTATATACGTACACAAACACTCTTATACACGTACACAACCACTCATACACCCACACACTTATACACATACACAAACACTCTTATACATACACACACACACACACACACACACACACACACACACACATACACAAACACTCTTATACACACACACACACACACACACACACACACACACACATACACATACACTTATACACATACACAAACAGTCTTATACACCCACACACTCTTATACACATACACAAACACTCTTATACACACACACACACACACACACACACACACATACACATACACTTATACACATACACAAACACTCTTATACACGTACACAAACACTCTTATACGCACACACACTTATACACAAACACTCATACACATACACTCTTATACACGCACACACTCTTATACACATATGCTCTTATACACTCTTATACACATACACACACGCTCATACACAAACACACACTCTTATACACATACACTCTTACACACAAACACACACGCTCTTATACACATACACTCATACACAAACACACACTCTTGTACACATACACTCTTATACACATAAACACACACTGTTGTACACATACACTCATACACATAAACACATGCTCTTACTCACATACACTCTTATACACATAAACACATGCTCTTACACACATACATTCTTATACACATACACTGCTATCCGACACTAATTTGCTACTGGCTGTAAGTTCAGACATGCACCCACTGTAGATGGTCAAAAACAGTAACCATAATAAGAATGACAACATTTATATGATTGGTACAAAATCAAACAGGAATCAGGAAAAAGCTAAAATAATTTTTGGAAGAACTACAAACAATAAGCAAGTCATTTTTAAAAGCAGAAAGGACAAATGCAATATGACAGAGCAAATTACAAACATTTCTTCTTCCAATATTACTTTTCAGTAAGGTCAATCAAAATGATAAAAGTACTCACTTGTCAAGATGTTTACTAGCTTTCTGTTCATTGCTAATAATCATTTGTTCAAAAAAGGAGGCTTGAAATATTTCAGGATTTGAAGTGCTTCTGTTCATGTTAAATGTAATTTATTCTTCCGTTAGAACCTGGGGTTTTACAGGTTGTCAGGCAGCCAATCAGCTTTTCAGTAAACAAACAAGGTGGTTTTCAAAATGTGTGGAGTTCCTGCTAGTTTGATGCACCACATCAACAGAGGACTGTGTTGTGACATGGGACAGCTGGCCTTGGTCTGAACTTGTTAGCATGCACCGACTTTACAGATGACCTGACCCTACAGATGCTCTTTTGATAAGGTGAAGCAAACTAGCAGGAACTCCACACATTTTGAAAACCACCTTGTTTGTTTACTGAAAAAGCTGTTTGGTGAGATGGGACAGCTGGCCTTGGTCCGATCTCATTAGCATGCACTGACCTTACAGATGAGGCCAGCCATGGACCTCAAACACATCCCAGTGCATCCTTATGCACAGAGCCCAACCTTCCTCCTGGAGATTTGTCTTCTGGCTGACTTTACCTTCAACTTTTATAATCCAACACACCTGCTTCAGATAATCAAGGGCCTGGTGGGGCTGATTAGAGGTGGAGCTAAAGTCTGCAGGAGGGTATACCTCCAGGAGGAGGGTTGGCAACCATCACTTTATGTAAGTTGTCGTTACTTCAAGCACATGTTGATGATATGTATCATCTTAATTTGATATGCTTGGACTCTACAACTAGCAGCTTAAAGTTGATAAAGTTTCAATAACAGAGAGTGAAATCAATAAGAGATAGTGGGTAAGATTTTAATTGTGTTCTATTTTAATTGCAGATATCATTTCAGCCAACCATATGGATCTGTGTAATAACCAGACAACCAACACACACCCAATTTTTTTTTAATTAGCCTGTTACAGCATAATTTTTTCATAAAAACCCCCATGTAAATCAATAAACAAATCAAACAGTTAAACTTACCGGACTGCTGGCTATATCTTTTTCAACAGGTCCAGCCTGCCTTTCAATTACTCTGTAAACATAAACACTAATGAATACGCCTAAATAAATAAAATTATGTAAGATTTTAATAACTTTATATAAAAATAAAAACAGCAGGTCTGAAAATGTTTAAGAAATTCACAGCATCATCTGATTTGAAATTATGTTATTATTATATGTATTTGTCAGAATGGGCTTATTAGACTCTTAATACAAAATAAATACATATTAATCTAAAAAGTAAACAAATTAAACACACTTTTGAGTTTCCCACAAGTTTTGTGATGCTAAGTTCTTCATTAACTAATAACTAAGACTGTTCCCAAAGCCTTATGAAACTAAAGTATTACGTGAACTCACTTGCAAATTAACCCAACCTATCTAGCCTCCTCACCCACCTACATTCTCTCTTGTATTTTGGTGCCTATTTATGGTCTTTAAGCTTTTGTGTGTTGGGTTATGTGTGCTTGTGTGAACTTGTTAACCTTTTTTTTTCTTTCCCTCTGGATTTATCAATTCTTCTAATTATGTTCCCTTATGTTCTTGTAATTCAATATTTTACAGGAAACTGAAATGGCAAATAAATTGGGCCAAATTCACCAAAGAGCTTTCAGTTCAAACAAACACTTTAGCTGGTGCAGGAATGTAAGTCAAGCTAAACGAATGAACAGTTACTCTTAACAGTTATACTTAACCTTTCAATTCAATGTAACAGTGCAAATGACAGTCTCTGATGAGAAGTAGTAAATGGAACTGGATCATCCGTCTATATAGTGGTGGGATCGATGCCGGCAGAGCTCGTTGAATGGCTGGATAATCTCCTAACCGAAACTGAAGAGCTGTGCCATAGGCTTTGACCTGCAGCTCCTTTTTGAGTTGTCTAGTTTATTGACAGCATTGTTCAAACTGTAGTTTAACATTTAATTGTAGTTTAATGGCTGATGAATTCTTTCACTTATGGATCTTATAATTATTATTATTTTCTTCTGCTTTGATAAATCTCATCTACTCTGGCTTCTGTGACCCAGAAATCGAATCAGCATCAGAGAAGAGTTGCATAAAATATCGACCAAAGAATTGTCAAGCAAATGGTTACACCAGTGTATGCTACCTAGGAAGCGTTTTACAGATTTTAGAGTGATGTCACTGTAGACACAGGCCGAGAAGATAAAAATAATAATAATAATAATAGTAATAATAGTAATAATAATAGTAATGTAATAATAATAGTAATGTGGTTGGTGTGGCACAGCGGATAACACGTCCCATGTGGGAGACTGGGGTTCGATTCCCGGTCTGGGTGACTATGGGTGACTATGCTATGCTGTGCTACACCAATAAGAGTCCTTGGGCAAGACTCCTAACACTACCTGTAATATGATTAACCTTGTAAGTCGCTCTGGATAAGAGCGTCAGCTAAATGTCAAATGTAATAATAATAATGATTTATAGAGCTCTTTTCATACTGTTTCATACACATACACACACACATTTACATATATACACACATGCACATACACACATGCATACATATAAATACCATGTTATTGTAGTTTTAACTCAATGCTGAGTTAAAGAGATTTTTTAAAATGTTTCTTAAATGTGAGCTCTGTGCTCGACTGTCTAGTAGAAGCTGGAATTGAGTTCCACAGTTTAGAAGAATAATAACTGAAAGAGGTCTCTCCATGTTTCCTGTATTTTACAGAAGGTATTTGCAGATCCAAGATCACGAGCTGGAACATAAACAGAGAGACGTTCTGTGATATAAGCAGGTGATAGATTATTTAGAGCCTTATAGTCCAGCAGCAGAACTTTAAAGACTATTCTAATAGATACAGGCAGCCAGTCAGGGGATTCATCAATAGTAAAAGCAAAAATCTGGTACCAAAGGAAAGGGGAGGGGTTTGGAAACCGGTGGCAGGGTGGGGAGATGTTATGCATATTAATAAATTTTCACAATCTTAATGAGTGTGAATGTTTAGAGATGCTCCCGTGCCACTGTAAGCAGTTTATTTTTTACCATATTTATGATGCATTATGTTATTTCAGGCATTATTTGACAATTTTTAGCATTGATGCTAGTCTTATAGTGCTTGTCTGCTTGCATGTATGGGTTGGATGGTGGATGTTTGTGTGGGGCAGGATTATGAATTTAAATCGTGACTGGTCGTGTTTTGCATATAAATGTACTGCTTCCCCCCTTTCAGGGAACATACAAAAGAATCTATGTGCCTGCTTCCTGTTACGTCTCAAACCAAAAATAATCCAGGAAAGGTGAGCTTCATATAAGTAATTTGAGTAAGCTGGGAATTCGATTTACTAAAGGTTTGGTGAAGTACCTAACAGGCACTGCATCTTAAAAAATAAGGACCTTCTACTAACCTGCTAAGGTTGCATGTAAGGCAGACATTTCTGTGTAAGCAGGAGGAGGAGCCAGAAACAGGCTTACACACAGGCTGGTCAGAGCCATGTTGGCCACACTCTGGTTCTGCTGAAAATGGGCAAAGCTCAACAAAGGCAAGCTCAGGAACACCAACCCCACTGCTACAGCTACTGTGGTGAGCTGTTCCATTATAGGATTACTCTGGGAGTTTTCATCCAAACATTAACATTAACTTTCAGGACACTACTGAAAACACCATCTGCATGCATCTTATTCTCTTGGAATGTCTTCCTAATATGTTTTAAAGAATCAAATTTATAGAAAGATAAAGGAAAACTAGATAACATCCAGGAATCTGAAGTGGTTGAACAAGACGAACAGAAAACTGCTTTAGAAATACAACGGTGCCAGAAATACAGACAAAAAACTGAAGTTGCATGAAAAAGCCAATCTTCAGAAATGGAACCCTTATAAAAATGTAGCTTTAGGCCATGGACGGTGCAGGAGATTTGGATACTTCACTCACTAGTCCCAACTGTTTTACAGTGAGACCCAGGCAATGAATGGAAAGGTGGCTTTGTAAAAAAGGCATACACAGATAGGGCAGTAGATTCTAAAGCCAGGGCAGAAGACTTGGAAGCCACAGGGGTCACGGGCAAGACAGGAGACTCCTAGGCAATGGGCAGGGTAGGAGATTCAGAAACTCCACTCACTACTCTGAGTTGATCCAAAATGAGATACAGGCAACAAATGCAGGTGTTTTTATTGCTCTTCCATAAAGCTATAATAAGGAACAGAGCAAGTAACAAATCTCAGAGACTCTACTTACTGCTTCCAAGTGTTTCACATTGAGATCCAGGCAATGAGTGCAACTGATTGCCTTGTTAAAAAATAAAGCTTACACAGACAGGGCAGAAGACTTTGAGGCCAGGGCAGGGCAGCAGACTTGGCCATGGGGAGATCAGAGCCAAAGGGGGCAACAGGCAGGGCAGGAGACTCAGAGGTTCCTGAATTCCCTATGGGACAGAAGCAAGGCTGGAGACTCAGGGGCAACGGGCAGGGCATGAGATTCAGAGACTCCACTCCTTACTCCCAACTGTTTCTAAGTGAGCAGGCAATAAAGGCACCTGTTTGCTTTACTGAAGAGGCGGCAGTGCAATAGACTTTGGAGCCAGGGGTGAGGGTAGGAGACTTGGAGACCATGAGGAGTTGAGGAACGACAGGAGCCACAAGCAAGACGGGAGACTTTAAGGCAACGGGCAGGAGAGGAGATTCAGAGACTCATCTGTTTCACACAATGAGATCTAGGGAATGAATGTAGCCGTTTGCCTTTTAAAAAATGCATACACAGATATCACAGTACTCTCCAAGGCCAGGGCAGGGCAGGAGAGGGCAGGAGACTTGGAGGTCATGGGGAGTTCAGAAGCCACAGGTGCCACAGACAAGATAGAGGACTTGGAGGTAAAGGGCAGGGTAGAAGATTTAGAGACTCCACTCCCACCTATTTCACAATGAGATCCAAGTAATGAATGCAACAGTTTGCTTTGATAAAAAAAGGCAAAACTACAAAACTGCAGGCTTATTTTAATCAAAATGTTTAATGGCAAGCTCTAACAATGTATTCAGAGACAGGCAAATACCAAAACAATAAAACAAAACAGCTTAAAATCCAACTCTACAAAATCCAACTCTAACTCTGAAAACAAAAAGAAACACTACAAAAGCTAACCCTAAGAGTAATATATTTCTATAGTACATTCCATTACAAGTATAGTTTAATAATATATACAAAAAGAATGTTTTATGTTTATTACACCTAAACACAAATTACCAACAGAAAGAACCAAGTCCTGCTAGGGTGCATCAGCACAGTTTGTACAGTCATTACACTGTGTGAGGCCTATATGATTGTATACAAACAATGTGTAAATCCCCATTCCCAAAAAGAAAAAAAAACACACACACAAACATGCACATACGTACTGTATATACACACTATGGCCTTTATATATTTCTATTTTCTTTATATATCAGATGTCTGATGACACTAGTCTTACTTATTCCAGCAGAAGCAAAAACCACACAGGATCTTCTTGTACTGCTGCCTGATCTGAAAACATAAATATATAGGTAAGAGGTAGAACAAGTCAGACTGAAATAACTGAAGATTGTCAATAAAATAAAAAATAAAAGAAAAGAAAACAGTTTTTTTTCTGGAAAATTCTGGACGTCCCTGTAAATAAACTTATCATGATGTTATGTTATATGTTAAGGAAAAATAGAAGCTGAAGTCCAAATTCAGGAAAAGGTCATTGGTTAGCTACTTCACCCAAATTCAGCAAGCTTCTGTCTTTAACATTCTTGGTCTGCCTCAATGTGGCACTGTAGCAAATGTGTTTATCCTGTTGGTTCTTCTTAGTGTAGCAACTAGGATACCTCTGACCATCTTTATACTCTATTAAGCCATAGCATTTATTTTTTATTTTTAGACTATTTTCCAATAGTCTGGTTGACAGAGTGAATTATTACTCATTTCTCAAACTGAAGAAAGAAGAGGAGACAAGCAAGATCTCAACTAATGTGAGGAAGACCTACCAAACCTGAAAATGGCATTTCCAGAAGAACTGCTGAACCAGACATTTTGGAGTTATTTTAGCACCAGTGCCACAAGTAAATTAGCAGTTAGCTAACAACAGAGTAGCCGACAACATGGGATCCCATGAATACCAAGAAGTACATTGCACACATTGAATGTAATTTGTATATAGGAGAAATGTTGCCAAATGCAAGTTTACATGATACAACTTAGAGCGTGTTATATCTCACCTCATGGTTGAGGAAACAGTGGACAAAGAAGATGAAGGTGCCCTGCTGGGAGTTGACGATCAAGAAAAGAATCTTTATTACTTCACTGGTCTCTGTGAGGAAGCCCAGGAACCAGGAACAGCCGATTACAACAAACTGGAGCAGGGTTTTTAGCATCACGCTTTTAACAAGCTTACTTTCATTACTTCTGAATTTCATTTTCAAGTTCTCATTGTTCAGCTTTCTCAGAGTGAAGACCATGAGGAAGCCAATAATGATGAAAAGCAACACATTTGCCTGCAAAACAAGAGAAAATATGTAAATGAAATCAAATTATTGTTATACCTGCAACACCTTATCTCCACCAGCCAATAGGGAATTAAAGCAAAGTCAGGATATTACCCGTTCCAGATTGAAGCATGGTCATAGGGGTGCATATGGTCCCTTCCAATATTTTGGGAGGTTGACTGGCAATTGATTGGCTGAAAGGCAGGTGGCTCAATGCTCATGTCACAATATGCAAATATTGTATATACTGTCAGACATACTGTCAGACTAGGCAAGAGCTGATCAGTGTGCTAACATTAATTTATCAGGGCTGTTAGTCCACTTACCTCAAGCATGGACAAAAACTTACTCTTTCATTTATTACTCCATTAACTAGCTGGCTAAACCTGACTTGTGTCATCGGTAGGCTAGCAATCAAGTTGCTAGGAAGAATAAACAAACTTGTTGGATATATCTAATTATGAGTTGAATTTTAGTCAAGAAATCCCATGAAAATGTCAAAATTAATACATTATTTTATATTCACTGTAGGAAACACAGCAGCAGGCTAGAGAAGTTGAGGACACTGATGAGGAAGCAGGAGCATTTCCAGGGTTTCAGGTGAGGTCCTAATTATGAATTATAGTTTGTAGTTGAAGTTGGTCTTAGGATGTTCCTCAGATATAACCACTGAAAGTCAGTGTTATCTGATTATGATTTTACTATGAGTTTAACTTACATCAGAACATGTTGGGGGTAGGGGTAGAAAACTGTGTCCCAAACAATGTTGAGACCAAACTTAAACCCCAGGTTTCTAGTTTTAATAATAACAAAAAATAATCCGTTTTTACATTTTTTTCATGAAAATAGGAGTCATGAAAATGTAGTTATGAGGCTACGAAAAGACTGAAAGGCATATTATATAATTTAATTTAATGGCACAGTTCTTACATTTGTACATTTCTACTACTAAGATACAACCTTATTCCAAAAAAGTTGGGATGCTGTGTAAAATGTAAATAGTTCCACGATATGCAAACAATTAAAACCTAATATTTAATTGAAAATAGTACAAAGACAACTAAGTATCAACTAAGAAATTGTAACATATGCTAATTTTTAATTTCATGCCAACAACATGTTCATGTTCACTACTGTGTATCTTCAACACTCATGAGAAAATGAGGCTGTGTTTCTAGATCTGTTCATATCTGGTTTCTTCTTTATATAGTGGAGTTTGAACTTTGTGGAGCAGTGATGAACTGTATTTACAGATGAAGTGTTTCTGATCCCATGCAGTGATTTTATCTATCATTATATTAATGGATCACAACTATCCAATAACGCTTTTTGTTCTTGTCCTTCTCATACAGAGTTCCTCTGATATTATTGTATGTAGTGTAGATGATGATCATCTCCAAGTTGTTTGCTATTTTAGGTTAAGAAGCATTCCTCTTGAATTGCTGGGCTAGTTGTCTGGGCTAGTCTTTCTTACTTACAATGTTACTTACCGGTCATCAATTAAGCTAATCAATTTTGAGATGTTCTAGCTGATTTTTTTGCCCCTGTTGCTGGGTTCAAACTCAAAATGGGCATATATATATATATAATAAAATTTCTAACTTTCTTAGTACTTTTCAGAAACAAGCTTGAATCTCAGTGTTTATACAAAAATAAAAATCAGACTTCACAGACATCATTTTTTAAAACATACCATGTAGTAATAATGCATTAATTTTTATCATGATTAACATCAAATGCACAGCTGTACACTACAGCAGTGTTTTAGTGATTTCTTAATGGGTTGAATACCATAAAGTTTACTTACTCCAAGAATAAAACAAACAGGTGCCAGAAAACTCCAGGTGAAGGCTTCATCAGTCTTAATCCAGCACCTACAAAGAGAAAAATCCATACACGTCATTAAATAAAGGACCATTTAGTAACTCTTTACTGGAGCCCTGCTACACAAGAGTTTTATTTCAGATCAGGTCTTAAATAAGAGCGTCATGTGTAAATCCACAGATTTTTCAGAATTTCTGGATAATTCAGTGATTGGGTTTTAAACAGACTGATTGAGAGCGGGTTTGGTGTAAAATGGTTCAGATGTTCTTTACAGTGGTAGTAATCACAGAACCAGGACTCTCCATACCTACACCTTTAGTTGTATATGTGATGTTGATGATGGTAAATTAGCAGAAAATATGAAAATAATAAGTTTGCAACTATGGCTGAACAGTATTGGGAAAAACGGACATTGCAATATTTTTTCCTGCGTTATATATTGTGATATGAAATAATATTCAGGATGACTTAAACAGCATTATTTAAAAAACATTATTCATTGTAAATTGTGCAATATTTGCTAATAGACATCATAACCTGTATACTACCTGTATAACACCTGTATATCACCTGTATACATCTTCTACTGACTGCCAACATCACTGTAATTCATGCACTCTGAGTGTCTATACCATCAGTATTTAGATGACTGCCAAGATTATTAGTATTTATATAACTGGTATAAGTGAACGTAACTGTGTAGTATCTATACAATATCTGTGCAATATCTTTCAGTAATAGTGCAATATATATATATATATATATATATATATATGCAATGGCACATGTACATTTGTATAGTTTCTTGCTGTATTTTATTTACAGATTTATTTATTTTATAATTTCCTATATTTTGTATAATTTGCACTTTGGTCTACTTCTTGCTCTGTATCTGTTCACTGTATATTCTGTTGTAACGATGCAAATTTCCCCATGTGGGATAATAAAAGGCTTATCTTATCCTTATCTTTATGATTGGAGTGAAAATAAAATAATAAAATAATGACAATAAAAAGCTAAGAAATTACTTTTTATCACTCTTGTGAGTGTGAACCATCTTTTCCTGAACATTGATGCTCTATAATCAGTTTCAGTGCACCAAACACAAAAGCAGGTGAGGACTATGATGCACAGAGAGCACTTGGATACACAGACTATGATCTGTGTGTCCAAGAAGCTTTAAATCGAGTCCACGAACCTGCAAGTTTTTTCTTTGTATCAAGCAGCAGAAAAAGTTGTAACACAACATGTTTCATTTATCTTACTTAATATTGCATGTCCTGCGATGTGAGTATGGCGCATGCGGACATTGCGATGACGATGCTGAAATGATATATTGTGCAGCTCTATTCCCTACCATCATTCCTTTGGTATCTCAATATGGGGAAAAAAACCAGTGTGAGTACCAATGCCAACACGTCAGGCAGCTGGCTGACAGACCAATCACAGCAGTGATAAAGGGAGCGTCCGTCCCCTTTATAAGCAGGTGCAGGGGATATATGTGCTGCAGTGAGCTGGTCTTTTATGCAATCAGGTTTGTATCAGCTAGAAGTTACTTTGCTGTAGGCTCCTCTTAATTCGTAGAATTCCTCTCTCACTTCATCTCATATGTTGAGACAGTTCAGACAGTAAGGTCTAACTGGATGGGCTGGGGAAAGGGGCTTCCAACCTCCTTCACCTCCTTCACCTAATCCTCTCGGTTCAGTTGTAGCCAGGGCTCTCTTACAGCCCTATTAACTTGGACCATTTTATTCACTACCCTGGCTTTCTGTGCTCCACGTCCAACTCCCTGGTTCTCTGAATCAATAGTAATGTATCTTACCACACTTCCCTCCTTGCACAGGGCAGGAGCGTGACACATTATCTTTTCTCACTAATGAATGAATGGTATTGTTGACATGCAAATTTACTCTGTGGAGTTGCTGTTCAGTATGGGCTGTTTGACGCAGAAGTGTTTGTCTAAGCATTCAAATGACTTCAACTGCACACTCACTGTTCACTGCCGTATCCATCTGGAAACAGTCCGACAGACACGCCCACCACAAACATGGGAATGACGTATCCAATTGCGATCAGACACTTCCAGCTAAGAATCTCCTGCTTTGCTCTGATCTCCGTCAGATTCTTCACAATGATGAAGAGCAGCACGGCTTCAATGAACATCCACACAAAAGCAGAGAGAAAGAGGAAGTGCAGGACACCTGCTATCACTTTGCATGCCAACTAGAGGAACAGAGAGAGAGACAGAGAGAGAGAGAGGTATTAATGCCACTGGCAGGTTAGTTTTATCACTGTGACCTTCGCAAAGGTGTACATAGATAAATGCACTTACATGATTTGAGGATATGTAAATGAGGAATTTCTGGGTGAGCAGGAAGAGGAGGTGAGCAAGAAACAGGCTGATACACAGGTTGATCAGAGCCGCGTTGATCATTTTCGTGTTCTGCTGACAAAGAGCAAAGGTCAACAGAGCCAAGGTCAGGAAGAACAGTCCCACTGCCACGGCCACTGTATTCAGCATGTCCAAGAAGCGGGGGGTCTGGAAACATAACACAGTCTCTGAGTTTCTACCTACTTGTACAGGCAACTGTTCACCTATACTGCGGGGTCAACAACTCAAATGTAAAGTCGAGCCATTTTGTCCTGTTCAACCAAAATCAAACCATCTTGGGAGCCACTACATTCCAATTCAGTATAACACTGTATAATATAATATAATGAAATAACAAGTTTAGAAAGTGTATAGCGACATATATATATATATATATATTTAAGCCTGCTTTCACTGTACTGGACATGTTTTAGTCATATTTTAGATTCCTAATTGAATTGCGCTACACAAACACTACTGTCATGCCTCTGGGTCTCCCTGACACCGCCGATTTCCGACGAGTGCACTATCCGATGACGTCACACTCACATGTCCCCAGTCAACCAATCACTCATGGTCTAGGTCGCCTGAGTACTGATTTGTCCCACCTGCCTCTCATCATCCAGCCAGCTTATAAACCCCTCACACACACATAGGGAAGTTTTGCCAATTCCGAGCGTTTCTCCCTTGCCTTTTTCTTTGCTGTTTCTGGTTCTGACTTTCCTTTGACTCTGACTCTCCATCTCGATTCTCCCTATATTCTGGTTGTCCGTTATTATGCCTCGCTGGTTTTTAACTCTCCTTCTGTTCTCCCGTTTATTCTCTTGGATTACATAGAAATGCAAAATAATCTATTTAACTCTCTCAGTGTTTATCTTGTACTTTTCTTTTCTCTACCATTTCATTGTATCCTAGCTTGGCCAGATTGTTGTTGGTTTTTGACCAGCAGTCTGTGTGCCGAACTTTAGGGTTAAAAGCTGGTTAATTATTAACAATTGTTTAAGACATTTTATTGGTACAACTGTGTTAGAATAACTCAATAAAACATTACTTTACTGCAACAGAGGATAATTTTATTTTTCTAATTCTAATTAATGTAATTCTGCTGTGGCGCTTCAAGGGGGCAGAAAGAACCATATCCTGCTAACCCCTGACCTAGACATATCATTTAAAACCATTTATCTTGGCTGTTTATAGGTGTACTTTTCACAGCATCATCTTTTATTATCTAAAGCATTGAAGTCTTGTTTTCAACCAGCCGAAAAGGGAGATAAAACTGTTTTTAACAATCTGTTACAATTGATGATCTCATTAAACCCGGATACTCTTTTTAAGATTATTGCAGACCTCAGATTGTGTCAGAAAAAGTGAACTTGCTCTCTTCAGCCCTCAGTATGTCTCTCCTGGTGTCTTACCGTAGAAGAACCGCTGGACTGCATAATGAGAGCGAAGGTTCCCGGGTGTACACAGCAGCATGTAGTGTGAGTGCTGTTGATCGGAATAACTTTACAGTTGCCTTCCACCCATTCAATTTCTCTCCAGTTCACACAGTGTAGGGTGCTGTCAGATTCCACCATCTAGCCAGGACACAGAAGATCGTTAAAACAAAACAAAGTATTTCTTTTACTGACTTTTTGTTGAGGCAGGGAGTGCGGCACCAGGAAAGCAAAGAGCTATGGAGCCCAAAGTTTTCCTTTGCTTAGCAGCAATGCAAGGCTAAACCCACTGACATGGGTTGCCTGTGAAGGATGATCACAGTGGTAACAATGGCCAAGGTCCTATTTCGAATATGCTAAAAAGGATAATCTTAAACCACTTATACGACTTAAACCACTTATACCCTGAAATCCACAAGCCATAACTTAATTTTGCCATTCAGGAGAGTGAGTAGCAGCAGGTGAAAATCTTTTCCAGGCAAAATCTGCCCGAAAGTCATGAAGATTTGTATTTGGATGGTACTTAAAAAAATAAACAACTGTTGAGTTTGGTGAAAAAACAGGTAAATTGGCCTGAATATTCTCAGGTGAGGAGCGAGAAAAACAGTGATTGATGTGAAAAGAAATCAAATCGCTAAGTAGCCCATGCAAAAGAGAAAACTACCCTGTGCAGCTTGTCCTGCAGGTTGTTGGATTGTTTTACCTTCAGTTTTGCCTTCAGGAAGTGAAATGTACAGTGGTGTGAAAAAGTGTTCCAAAAAAATTCCAAACCTACATGGCCCTGTGTGAAAGTGTTTGCCCCCAGTTAAAACATAACTGTGGTATATCACAGCTGAGTTCAATTTCTCTAGCCACACCCAGGCCTAATCACTGCCACACATGTTCTCAATCAAGAAATCACTTAAATAGGACCTGCCTGACAAAGCGAAGTAGACCAAAAGATACTCAAAAGCTAGACATCATGCCAAGATCCAAAGAAATTCAGGAACAAATGAGAAAGAAAATAATTGAGATCTATCAGTCTGGACCAGAGTGGGAGCCATTATCCACAAATGGCGGAAACGTGGAACAGTGGTGAACCTTCTCTGGAGTGGCCGGCTGACCAAAATTACCCCAAGAGCGTAGCGATGACTCATCCAAGAGGTCACAAAAGACCCCACAACAACATCCAAAGAACTGCAGACCTCACTTGCCTCAGTTACGGTCAGCGTTTATGACTCCACCATAAAAAAGAGAATGGGCAAAAATGGCCTGCATGGCAGAGTGCCAAGACGAAAACCACTGCTGAGCAAAAAGAACATTAAGGCTCGTCTCAATTTTGCCAGAAAACATCTTGATGATCCCCAAGATTTTTGGGAAAATACTCCGTGGACTGACGAGACAAAAGTTTAACTTTTTGGAAGGTGTGTGTCCCATTACATCTGGCGTAAAAGTAACACCGCATTTCAGAAAAATCATACCTACAGTAAAATATGGTGGTGGTAGTGTGATGGTCTGGGGCTGTTTTGCTGCTTCAGGACCTGGAAGACTTGCTGTGATAAATGGAACCATGAATTCCTCTGTCTGCCAAAAGATCCTGAAGGAGAATGTCCGGCCATCTGTTCGTGACCTCAAGTTGACACGAACTTGGGTTCTGCAGCAGGACAATGATCCAAAACACACCAGCAAGTCCACCTCTGAATGGCTGAAGAAAAACAAAGTGAAGGCTTTGGAGTGGCCTAGTCAAAGTCCTGACCTGAATCCTATTGAGATGCTGTGGCATGACCTTAAAAAGGCGGTTCATGCTCGAAAACCCTCCAATGTGGCTGAATTACAACAATTCTGCAAGGATGAGTGGGCCAAAATTCCTCCACAGCGCTGTGAAAGACACATTGCAAGTTACTGCAAACGCTTGATTGCAGTTGTTGCTGCTAAGGGTGGCCCAACTAGTTATTAGGTTTAGGGGCAAACACTTTTTCACACAGGGCCATGTAGGTTTGGATTTTTTTCTCCCTTAATAATAAAAACCTTCATTTAAAAACTGCATTTTATGTTTACTTGTGTTGTCTTTGACTAATATTTAAATTTGTTTGATGATCTGAAACATTTAAGAGTGACAAACATGCAAAAAAATAAGAAATCATGAAGGGGGTAAACACTTTTTCACACCACTGTATGTTTGATTGGACCAAGGTCAGGTGACTGACTTGGCCTTTGCAGAACACATTGATGTAACATTGATAGTTTGATCATTCGTGTGGTTAGATTTGTGAATTTATACATTAGCTCTAACTGGCCCAAAACTCCACAGGCCACTGGGGGTTCTTTCGACTCTCTCGATTACCCACTCGGGTAATGCCCTTTTACCCTTTTGAAAATGGTAGTCCTGTTTTTGCTTTATGATTCCATTTTTCTCTAATTCCATCCATTAGCATGGTCTCCTCCAATCACACAGTGCTACCAGCAGTAAGAGAGTCAAGGCTAGCGCATGCTTCTTCCGAGTTATGCAAAACCACCACATCTTTTTTGAGCTACCACAAACTCAACAACATTAACGCTAACACCTACACTGGCTAGCATAACACATTAGCATTAAATTATGGGGAAAGGAAGGACTTTCCTACCCACCCAGACAGGGGCAAGACCAGCTCGCTCCCTTTGACTCCCAGCCTTAGCTGGCTGGGTCATCACCCAGGATCAGTCTCTTCATAATAGAGCTAAACCTTGCGCCCTTTGGGAGCATTTGTGATCATATTTCATTTTTGACATTGAGAAATTACACTTCAAAGGCTTAAATATATATAACATACGTAATTAGAAACTCACAGCAATATGTTCCAGGGTAACTACAAATTCATTGGTTTTTGGGTTGGCTGTTGGATTGGACTGTTGGTTGGTTGCCTGGTTGCTAGTACTGAGCAGTTTTACTGTCACTACTGTAGACATCATGGTTTCCTCTGTGGTGTCAGATGGTTTGAACAAATCAGGTTTCAGAAAGCTTGACATGTTGGTGTAGCTCAAGAAGAGCACAGCATCTATTCCTACAACAGAGAACATGAACAACAATTACATCAACGTGTCATTGAGTGAGTATTTGATTCTGTAAGTGCTAAGAGGGACTATATGAAAACAGGCAATATGTTAAAAAATGATACAAATAATGATATCAAATTATACCAAAGTACACCACTACCATACCCTTGTTCTCCGCTGACATGTTAATATCCAAGTAAGCGCTGCTTGTGTTAAGTCGTGGGATTTCTGTCAAGGAAGCATTCGGGCCAAGAACAAATACTGCAGCCTCTGATAGATTATAAAAATCACATATAAATCAGACATGGTGATCATGAAACATACAATAAAGATATATAGTATAGCCACTGTCCCAATTATATTTCGTTAAATGCTTGCTCACTTACAATAAACTGTTTAATTGCAAATAAGGGAAATGCATGTTAGATTA
>CM067495.1:468805-484867 GCA_034552555.1 Semaprochilodus insignis
TTGGAATTGGGATTGCATTTTTGAAATTAAACTCTGTTTTATTATTAAGGCCAAATATCATTTTTTAAAACTGAGATTGCACTTTTGGAATCAATATCATTTTTTTAATTATTAGAGGCAAATATAATTTCTATTTTATTTTATTTTTTTTATAAATATTTCTTTTTTAATTGGGACTGCATTTTTGGAATCAAGATAATATTTTTTATTTACAGTTATTAGTGGCAAATATCATCAGGGTCTTAAAATGACAATATATAACATTTGACTTTCCCGTGTAAAATTTTTATAACTGTAATTGAAACTGTTCTTGAACCCTGTTGGGTTTTTTACAATGATCACCTTGTAAATATGATGTTAATATGATCTCAGTAGCTAATGCTGAGGTTGGTAATACGTTTACTAAAAACAAGCAACAAGTATTTACATTGCTCATATTTTCACATTTTCAATAGACAGATTCAGGATTTGGTTGACTCCGCACATTTTTCAGGAAATCTGTAGACATTTGTGTCAGTGCATACGGAAAAATCTCATTGGTCTGTACAACAAGGTGTGAGCTTTATAGCTAACATAGCTGCCAGGCTATTACATGAGTATTGTAAATCTGTTATTTCATTGGCAGAATATGAAAAAGTGGCCATACATCCATCTATAAACAAAAAAGTAAATAAATAAATCAAGTAAACAAATGAAGTTAAAAATAGAATGATTAAGTGTAATAAAGTCGTGGTCAATTTAGTGCTAACGGCTGCCGATGCTGTTGTAGGGACCAATGTGATGGGTGCTACTTCTGAAACAGGAAATAAACACCTTCACCAAATTATAAACACTTTCGCCTAAATACTCCTGGTTTTCCTGGTTATAAGATAAAGCATGTAGGACCTTATGTAATTGAGCTCTTCTTATTGTTTATATATAATTAATTATATCTAAATAATAATTATTATTTATAGTTTTTACTCTGAATTATACATATAGGTATTTAAAAAAGCAGAATGTTATGTAAATGTGCCCAATTTCTGTGATACTATTTAATTCTCATTATCATGAATACCTGTATGAACGTATAATTAACTTTTCAATTAAAGCAGCTTAAGAATTTGTTTATAAATGTTTTCGGCCAGGCAGCGTAGTATGTTAATCACATTCTGTATGTATAGTCAAAGCAGCTATTTATCTGGATCAGGATATCATTACTGAATCAAATGAGATAAACAAAGGTTGGAAATAAAAAGAAAATTAAATGAAAGCTGGAAAATAAGATTAAATGTACCTGTGGTTTCAGCAGCAGAAGTTTCACCAGCTGTACCTAAAACAAACCAAACCAATGTCAAAATTAAACAAGAGCCTGTTTGGCATTGTTTACTCTGTTTACTCTGAAATTCACCACAGCTAATTATCTAGCTAATAATTAGAAACTGTTATTTCATCTATGGCATGTGATCTAGTCTGTAAAATATTAAAAGATTGAACATTTGAGAATCACTGTTGTAACCTACTTGAAGTCATGGTCAGTTTAATGATAATGTCTGCAGATGATGTTGCAGGAACTGATGTGATGGTGGTCACATCTGGAAACGGAATAAAAAATGTTATAAAAACACTTCAAACCTTAATGCTCTCTTTTCCTGGGTACAAGATCAAGCTTGTAGCAATCAATATCTTTTATTTATAAGTATTATTTGTATATTTACCATGATTTCAACAAAACATTTTAAACATTTGTAAAACATAAGAATATTCTAAATGTGTACAGATTCTATGATGCTATTTAATCCTCATCATCATAATAATCATTAAATCTATACTTTTGACTAATAAATGTTGTGAAACTCTGCTTGGCCTCAAAAGGTTCTTGGAATTGTAGTCCTGCAATGTGGCTGTGCCACCAGGGAAAAAAAAATCCATTGATGGAATAACCTGCTTATTCAGTACAGTGATGTGGTCAGCTGACCACATATCATTGCTGAGGCTCTGAAGCAAACCTGACCAACTGACGCCATTTAAGCTATTTAGCTCACAAGCTAACCTGGTTAGCCTTGTTAGCTTCGGAGACTGTGATTTGGACAAACAGACTTTCTGGACACTGAGCCGTTAACGCTGACCTGTTTGCTTCAACATTGGGGGAATCGCCTTTCCCTGCTTTTAAGGACGGTTAGCCGCTGTATGGCTGCTCTGTCAGCTGAACGGTGAGTAAACTGTAATGGTGAGTTAAGTTTTCTTCCTCCTCCCAATTTCCATAACAGAGCTCCCTCAGCACTCTAAACCATGGGATGTTTAATCTCAGCTGTTTTATGTTGTTCTGTGTTTATTAAAGCAGTAATTAACCTTGTTTAATTCTGTATGCATCCGGGCTCTGCACACATACCAAACCTGGGAAAATTTTATTCCATCTCCACTCAAGATGCTAAAATTGATCCAGTCTTATACACCTCCACAGTGTTCATATATTTACCCATCTTTGTGGTATTGCCATTTTTTCATTGTGAGAGTCTATGTGCTTTATTTTAATAGTTTTATGAAGCGTCTGCTCATGTTCAGGGAAATATTGCCAATATTGACACTGAATGATGGTGAGCTCTGTGTGTTAAGGGGAACAGACATCAGTGTATTAGTGCATTGGAGATTGAAGTAGCTAAAGGGTACAGCTGAACCTGTGACCCTAAAAATAGAGCTACATTTCAGATGTTGTTTAACTGGGCTCCTACCCTGCCATTGGTTCAAAGGGTAAAATGGGAGTAACTACAATGCCCTACTACATGAGTCTGGTTTCTGTTGGAAGGACTGTACAAAACATGTTTCATTCTGAAAACACATTGACTAGTGTGTTGGTCTATTCAGTACATGCTCAAAGGTAAAACACACTTGATGTTTAGTGTTAATAATCCTGGTTGTGGCAAAGATCAACACTGTGTTGCTGAGAACTAATTAGAAATTTAAAGCCTGACTAATTTAAAGCCTGACACTATTAAAATCAGTGGTCAGTGTACCTGCGCAGTAAACTGAATTATAGAAGGTTGGCCTGAGAAACTCATAGACGTAGTAGTTTCCTGGACATGCTTTGACTCGAATGGGAAGGATGCTGAGGTAACAACAGTCACTATTATATTTCCCACAGATCCCACGAGTGACTATTCCATCCTCTATCTGAGGGTGAGATCCATTCAGCCACAGAGATGTATAAGCATTGCATTTCATTGTATCAACGCAGCTCTCTGGCATACGGATGTTCATCCCATTATACAGCAGCCGGTACCAGCCGTTCCAGTTGATGCTGCAGTCCTGGTTGTGTAGTCCAGTCTCATTAGTGCCTCTCCAGGGCTGGTCCAGAGTGGTGTAGTTGTTGCAGGGGTCATAACTGGGAGTGTCAAAAGCAACTGTTATAAAAAGAGATAAAAATATAAAAATATGAATCAATGTATATTATCAGTTACATAACAGGCAGTATTTATTAATGAAACACAATTGTGCAAAAAATTTGGTTAAAAAATCACCACATATAAATAAATAAATAAGAAATTACTTTTCATTACAGTCACACATCAGACATGTATTTAATCTGTGTAATCTGATTTGTTACTCTAACCCTGTTTTTCTACTGTTCTATTGTTCTGAAGCTTAAATAAGCCTGAAGCCTCTACTGCAGAGTAATGATCCCACAGTTCAGGGTTAGAGCTGTTTAAGCAGCCAAACTAAAATAGGTCTTCCTGGATCATTGCTTGTAGTTCTTTCAAATTCAATGTCTATGCTTGGGTTGTATAAACTGATTGAGTAATGTGTGGAGACTACACAATTCATTCACACGGTGCCATCCTTATGATGATCAAGATGATGTTGTGGATGGCCGCCCAGGTGTGTTGCTCCATCATGGTGTGTTCACTTCGTGGCTGAGTTGCTGACGTTCCCAGTCGCTTCCACTTTGTTAGAACATCACTGACATTTGACTGTGGAATATTTACTAGTGAGGAAATTTCACGACTTGTATGTGCGAGTGAATACTTTTGCCAATGTAGTGTATTTGCTCAGCATAAGTGTCTGCAAAATGACAAACGCTAAATTACATCTCATTTCAGGAAAGAAAATTTACCTTAATAATGAAAGCTATAAGAACAGCAGACTTTACCTGCACAGTATGTGGGCATTACAGATGATACAGTTGGCTTGAGGAGTTTGTAGACGTAGTAGTTTCCTGGACAGGCTTTGACTTGAATCGGGTCTGATCTTAAGCTTGAAATCCAATGTTTGCTGTAACTATAGATTCCATAGATGTCCCGGGTGACAATGCCGTCCTGTGGAAGTGGATGAGATCCTCCAAGCAAAAGTGCAGTGGAACCACCACAGGCCATATAACTCACCCATGAATCAGATTCAGCGAGCTGAGCACTTTTCCCCTGAAGATACAGCCGATACCAGCCGCTCCATTCAACAAGAGTGTCATCAAAACTGAAGCCATTAAAAAGCACACTGCCTTTTCTTCTCCAGTCATTTTCAAGAATGGTGTAGACGTTGCAGGGGTCAAAAGTGATGTTATTTAGAGGGTCTGCTGTAGGAGAAATAGCCAACAGAAACAAATTTATCTATGAACCATCTATAATATTTAAAGTCATACAATATGATGGATGTCTGTTATGAGATTTCTGTGTTTAGGCTAGAGAATTACAATAAAATGTACATATACGCCATGTTAGCTTGATGCTATTAAAGCAATAAAATTAAAAAATCAAAAATAAGCATGAGATCACAAATTAACAAAACAATTAAATTACTTCTAAAGCAAATTAAGGTTTCTACATTATGTAAAAATATGCTTGGCTGGCACATGTTTATGATTTAGTGAAAAGGAACAGGCTTACAATGTTAAACATCTCTATATAGTGCTCTGCAGCCAATTTTGAGCTCTCCATCAAGGCACAATGGCCACACCCCTTTCCCTTACCCCTCCATGGAGAAGACGAATGAGAGTAGAGACTAAAACTAAGACTAAATTAATATGATTTCTATGTAATATCCTTCTTGTCTTTTAAAAAGCAATAGCAGCTATTTTAGGCTGTGTTTTATGAAACTGGGTGAATCGGTCAAAATAGTTCAGAACAAGGAAAACTTACTAGTGTTTACACTGGACACAGTACTGGTCACTGTGTCTGGGTTTGGAGTGATGGTACTCACATCTAAAGAAGCAACATATTAAAAATTAATAACAACAAACAAGCCAAATAACCATTAGTCACCATTACCCAGTACCAATAGCAAGACTCGGGTGAAAGTTTAATAAACGTAGTAATGTAGGGAATATATACTGTGGTGCTAAAGTACAACACTATAAAAGATTGTTCATGTTTAAAAATAGAGGTAAATCAAATATGTTTATTGAAATCTAGTGCATATTTCAATCTGAGACTTGAAAGATTTCAGGGCTTATGGTGGTTTTTATTAAGTTACTAAAACACCAGCAGTTCCTTCGGAAGTCAATTTAGTATTTATGGTCATTGCTGTTGTGGTGAAGATGGACAATCTGTGAATGTCAAATCTGAAGAGGATGCATAAAACCAAATGAAAGTGCTGATAGGAATAAGTTGTCTTGTAAGGGTCACTTTAGGCGCTTTGGGTATTGTACGTGCACAGTAGAGTGCACAGGAGAGAGAGAGAGAATTAAGACATGAACAGCTGTCTCCTGTGTGTTTCTCTATGGAGGACAGGGCAAGTAGCTATTCACAATTTGCGTCTCTCTCCACAGGCACGTTTGCCCGTCACCTCCATTCGTTACAGTCCGAAGTCTCTCAAATCTTCCTCGCAGGCCGTTACTACATGACATGTTTATGAATACTCTGCCTGATATCTGAGACGTTGTTTTGTGGCAGTTTTGTGTTAAAGCTTTGGTGTAAAATGTATTTTAATCTGTTTATGTTAATTAATTTATGGGCAAGGAAGACCCAAAAGAAGACTCTTGTTTTCAGACGGACCATTATTTGACTTTTATCAACATTACATATTAAAAAAACTCAGAAGACTTGTGTAGGTTCACTTGTGGTTCGGGATAATAATTATAACTATTGAAATAATTATTTAAATAATTAAAATGCTTGTAGACATCGAGACCCCTGGTTTCTAATCACCACCACTGTAAAGAAGTAGTAGTAGTACGTAAGTACGTAGTGAGCAAGTGTCTTTACAAAAGAGCCATTTCACATTAAACCAATCTACATGCCTTTGTTTACATCTCAATCATTAAGTTATGCAGAAATATTGCAGAGTCTGTGAAATTCCTCCTGAACTTGTTAGTGCCTAAACAGAGGAGCAACAATGGCCACGGGGCTCACTGCAACACCACAATATTAGCATATTAGCATAATAAAACTAGAGCCTGTTTGGCATGATATGCATGATGTTTGTGATGATGCATATTCCAGCAAGATTCCATAACATTAGAAATCCTACCCAGTGAGAATGACGTTATCTTCTGGGTAACTATCCTTCCTTTTATGCCAAGCCCATTGGAGTGTTGCCAGAAAGCTAATTTTTTCCCCTCATTTGACCTTAAAACCCGGTTCCAGCTGAAGTTCCAGGTGAACCCCAGGCTTTTGTGGTTAAAGAAAGAAAAGGTTTTCTTTTGTCATGCCTTCCAAATAACTTGTTGGCATGTAGGTAGCCAATAATTGCAGTTAGTGACCTGAGTTGGTGACCCAATAAGTCTACTATACTATGCGAATCTCAGATCATGACCCTTGGAGTTTTTGTCTCTTGAACTATTCTTCATATTGTGCAAGGGGCAAAATACAATGATATCCTCTTTCATGCAGGTTCACTACAACTATGGTTGTTTTAAACGTCTTTATTAGTGCCTGAACAGTGGAAATGGACACTTTTAGGTGTAGCTTTTTGATATAGTAGTTGATTGATTTCTGAAAGTAAATACTGTTTGTTTTCTGTGTTCTTTCTTTTCTCAACGCTGCCAAATTACTGTAGGTCACCATCCTCTCTTAGTATGTTTTATGCTGCATATGACATCTTATTCAGGTTTTAGGCTGGCGCCTGTATTGTGTATATGATGTAAAATAAAATAAAGGACTTGGAAGAGGATGCTTTTGTCTACAAGGCATATTGTGTTTTGTTCAGGATAAGAGAGGAGGCTTAGCAGTGTATGGGAGCACAAGTACAGTGAAAAAGAGTTCTGGGTGCCCCCAGGGTCACCTCATATTTGGCCTCTGTGCCGCCTCATATTCAAAACACAGCAAATCAAGAAGTCATGAATAATGACAAGACTTTCTGAACTCTAAGATGGGAATAAAAAAAATTTATACTAACTGAAATATGCTTTGGTTACATTTTGATCTTAAGAAATTATAGGGACGTCAATAGTTATATTGAGGAATTCTCTTACAGCTCATGATACATTTTAGGAGAAGACTCATTGCTGTAACGTTGGCAAAGTACTAAATTAATTGGTGTCAATATTCGTGAAACAAAAGCGTTTTGTAAAATATATAGCTTTTTGTTTGATCAAATTTGCTTCAGTTAAAAGTCAAATTTAATTTATATTTTTAATCTAAGCTAAATAGCCAAAGATTGTTTCACTACCTTGTTTTATCTGTCTTCATCAAGGGTGCCAATAATACAAGTGACATACTATGATTAATAAAGATGTAGTATAGTTATCGGCCAACAGAGAATACAGGTCAGTAGTTACTAGGCAGTCATTTAACTAGCAGTGGATTTAATTCACACAAGGCTTTGTATTCAGCTATTGTCCACCAGAAGGGATCAGTATCTGTTGTAACTAAATGTGTGGTTTCTTTTCATTACAAAATAATTTCAGACCACAAAATCAAACACCTAATCTCTAATGAAATTATGAAGTGAATTAAAGAAATCTATTTGTGTTTACTGCTGCTTGTCTATTAAACCACTTGCTCTGCTTTATAATGATGTTAATTTTATGGAGGACCTCTGTTATGAATATACACTGTATTGCCAAAAGTATTCACTCACCCACCCTAGTCATTGAATTCAGGTGTTCCAATCACTTCCAATGATTTCAATGATTTGGATAGGTGATTGAATACTTATATACATATATACTATTTCAAACCAAACAGGAAATATTTAATGAACATTGATATGTATGGAATGAACATTGGTATATATGGAATGAACACTGATATATAAACATTGAACGTTAATAAAAAAAAGTCTTCATGTGTATGTGCACAATTTGTTCATGAATTGCATTCATAATTAAAGGGTCAATACTAAGTCAATAGTCACTAGAAATAAATACTACTTTAGTTTGCCACTATGCACTGTGTGGCAGTAAGTACTCAGGAGTTTGTTGCATCAACTTTTATAGACACTATTGCAAATGCGTGTAGTAATAGTGCTCCTGATACACAGCCATCATTAGGGCATGTAGAGGATGAAGTTCATTCACTTTTCAATAGAGGGCCACATGTCACCCAACCCAACCCAAATGCATGTAAAATTATTCAAGCCAACAGTGAGTTCAGCCTGCACATGAGTGGCATGTCATGTCCACCACCATTGGCTGCCCAGTTGTGTAATTTGAGGCGTCTGCATTGGCTGGTTTGAATAACGTTACATACATTTGGGTTAACTTCATCCTCTACATGCCAAAATGATGGCTGCATTAGAAGCCCTATTACTACATGCATTTGCAATAGTGTCTATAAACGTTTTCTTGTTGATAATTGGTGCAACCAACTCCTGAGCTCCTTGCAGCCATGCAGTGCCTAGTGGCAAATTAAATCAGCATTTATTTCCAGTAACTATTAACTTAGTACTGACCCTTTAAGTATGAATATATTTCATGAACAAATACAAATTGTGCAGAGCGCATACACATCAAAGTTTTATTTAATTGGTATTGTTTATACCAATGTTCATTCCATATATATCAGTGTTCATTGTATATTTATCAAAGTTCATTGTGTGTGTGTGTATATATATATATATATATATAATTTATTGTTATTAATATTCCTCCCCTATTACTGGTGTCAACTGTCTGTAAAGCACTTTGAGCTGCCAACGATATCGAAGTTGCTCTATAAATAAACATTTATTATTATTATTATTATTATTATTATTATTATTAAATGTATTATGCTCTCTCGAGTGGTTCTGTTTGGCAACAGTAATGACTGTCACTAACAAGTTCAATCAAATGTAAAAGCCTTACAGTCTTTAACAGCACACTTAACTAGCTGCTTTTTTGAAACAAAACAAAAAAAGTTTAATATGTAGTATGGGGATATTTTAATCTCAGGGATTCAATATTGTGATGTGCAAAATACTTTTATCACTCAAACAATGCCTCTGATTTTGTTATGTAATAACAAAATTGCATAACTTTATGTAATAAATGTCTGGATGGTTTTGGCTTGTACTTACTGAAATCTTCAGCACTGCTGTTCATGATGGTGGTAAATAAGATGACATTGACCCCTGCTGGAAAGATAAAGCAATTACTTTTCACAAATAAGGCAGTGAAATGTTTGAACTGAATTTTAACGGTCAAAAAGTAGATCCTATTGGTGTTGGAACAAAACCTATTATCCAAAAATGTAAGTTTACAGAAGAAAAGAAAAGACAATAAAAGTTAATGGAGAAAATATATATTTCCATTTATTTCTGATGGTTTATTCATCATGACATTCTGACAAAATTCTAGGGATAGTTGGGAATTTAAATGATGCCATAAAATAATAACTAAAATAATATCATAAATAATAACTAACAATTTATGGAGATACAACAACAATATATAAACAGTGGGGTCTCAATTCTGAGACCACACTGAACATCAGGGATATTTTTTCATTTAAACCAGACAAGAAAACTGGGAATTTTAGAATTGTAGAAATGAGTTGAGATTTCTCGCATCTTCAGTTGTAGATTTTGAACACTTCTAGGTAGATTTGATCTATTTTTTCCCCTACACAATTTTGTTTAAATGCACATTAATAGGCAAAAGTCCAACAATAAGAAATTCTGAAATTCCTGTTATATTTTAAAAGACCATAAATTATTATGCAGATAATAAAATTTGTAATAAATATTACATTTGCTATAAAGTTATTTATTGTTTGTTATACACATCATTATAATAAGTTAACATTAGGCAATATGATTTTGGGCAAGTATGAAAAGCCAGTGCTGTTCAGATTGTTTAGCTGAAAGTAATCTTAGTAAGTCATAACCACTAAGTTTTAACCATCTTATTAAATACTAAGCAAACCTAGCTCAATATCTTTAGAAACCAGCATCACATTAATGCCTACAGTGCAAACAGAAATATTGTCCCACAAGTAAAAACCCTGTAATAATCCTGATTCATCAGAACTTTCAGTAAATTCACTGTAGAAACTAGCTGAAAAACACTGTTTAAACCAATAATAATTCAGCATCACGTTATGACTTCTACAACCAATCAACAATTTGCTACTGACTGTGAGGTCAAACATACAGCACATACTGTATATGGTCAAAAACAGTAACAAGAATGAAGGTCTTTCCATAGAAACAAAATCACAATCACTGTTAGCACAAGTAAATTAGGGAACAAAAAGAAGCTAAAATGACTGTTATGGGAAGAACTACAAACAATAAGCAGGTCATTTGTAAAAGCAGAGGACAAGTACAAAAGCGATCTGACAGTGCAAATTACAAACGTTCTCTGAAACGTTTCTTCTTCCAATACTACTTTTCAGTAAGGTCAAGTGAAATAATAAAAGTACTCACTTGTCAAAAGTTTTACTATATTGCTGTTCATTACTAATAATCATTTGTAGATGCAAAAAGGAGATAGTCTTGTTTGCAGACACCACGCTTGAAATATTTCTTCTGGTGTTTTTAGGATCTGAAGTGCTTCTGTTCATGTTTAATGTAATTTATTTGCATTTATTCTTCCGTTAGAAGCTGGGGTTTTACAGGTCGTCAGGCAGCAAATCAGCTTTTCAGTAAACAAACAAGGTGGTTTTCAAAGTGTGTGGAGTTCCTGCTAGTTCAATTCACCTCTTCCACAGAAAACAGTTTCGTGAAATGGGACAGCTGGCCTTGGTCTGACCTCATAAGCATGCACTGACCTTACTGATGAGACAGTTGGACTCTACAACTAGCATCTTAAAGTTGCTAAAGTTTTATTAACAGAGAGTGAAATCAATAGTGGGTAAGATTTTAATTGTGGTCTATTCTAATTGCAGATATCATTTTAGCCACCCATATGGATCTGTGAAATAATCAGACAATCAACACACACACAAATTTATGTTTAAACTCACAGGATTGCTGATTTTTTCAACAGGTCAAGCCTGCCTCTTTTTTACTCTTTAAACATAAACACTCATAAATAAGCCCAAATGAATAAATAAAATGAGATACATATATAACTAAAAACAGCAGGCCTAAAAATATTAAATTAATTCACAACATAATCCGCTTTGAAATTATTATAATAATGTAAGTAATTATTATTATATATGTCTTTAAGCATTTGTGTGTTTGGTTATGTGTGCTTGTGTGAACTTGTTAACCCTTTTTTATCATTTTTTTTTCTTTTTTATTATTAATTATTAATTATACATTTTATAATGAATTTACAGGAAACTAAAATGGCAAATGAAGTTGGCAGAATTCACCATAAAAAAACTTTCAATTCAAATAAAACAATTCAATGTAACAGTGCAAATGACATGGTCCCTGATGAGAAGTAGTAAATGGAATGGGATCCGTCTATATAGTGGTGGGATTAATGCCGGCAGAGCTCTTTGAATGGTTGGATAATCTCCTTCTAATCGGAACTGAAGAGCTGTCCATAGGCTGCGACCTGCAGCTCCTTTTTGAGTTGTCTAGTTTATTGACGTCATTGTTCAAATTCTAGTTCAACATTTAATTGTAGTTTAATGGCTAATATTCTTTCACTTGTGGATCTTATTATTTTCTTCTGCTTTGACCTACTCGGGCTTCTGTGACCTGGAAATTGATTCTTTGACATCGGAGGAGATGAGGGAAGCTGCTTAAAATATCCACCAAAGAAACTGTAAATAAATCTTCACAATCTTAATGAGTGTTTATGTTTAGACATGCTCCTGTGCCACTATTAGCAGTTTTAGCATATTTATGATGCATTACTTTATTTCATGTATTATTTGACAATTTTTATAGTTTACAATTTGAATGCTCTCTGCAAGTCATATAAAAAATTAAATAGAGCATTGATGCTAGTCTTATGGTGTATGTATGTGTGCTTGCATGTATGGGTTGGATGGTGGATGTTTGTGTGGGGCAGGACTTTGAATATTTCCTTGTGAATCGTGACTGGTCTTGTTTTGCATATATATATGTACTGCTTCCCCCCTTTCAGGGAATATACAAAAGAATCTATGTGCCTGCTTCCTGTTACATCTCAAACCAAAAATAATCCAGGACAGGTCAGCTTCATATAAGTAATTTGAGTGAGCTGGGAATTTGATTTACTAAAGATTTGCTGTAATACCTAAAAGGCACTGCATCTTAAAAACTAAGGAAACCTCAGAGTGAAGTGAGAGATGCGCAATATGGTCTACTTTTATCATTATAAAAATTGAAAAAGATTTTTTTTATATTTATTTATTTATTTTTGTTTAAATCTGGCTCTTAAAGTAGGTGGTCTTAAAGAAAGAGATTACTCACCCCTATATCTTGCTCCCACTCAAGGTCAGAAAATACTTGAGTAATTAAATACTTGAGTTGTTTAAAAAGGTCACTGGATCACCCCCCCCCCACACACACACACACACTTTCACCTTTCATAGTTGGTTCAACACTTCTAAGGAATTTAAGATTCTGACTCGGTATGAACTATGGTTTCTATGTACTTTTCCTATTTCATTATTGCTGTTAAAGGAAGAGAAACCAGTATTCACTTTGTATAAGTGTAGAGTTATGTAGCTCCCTCTAGTGGACAAATCAACCAATATCGAGATTCCTTAAGTGGATGTTAAGGGATCAGTTAGTAATTTGTAGATAATTATCTCCCACTTTATTCAACATCTAAAGATCATCTAGCTAAACAGACCAACCTGCTCAAATGTAGAATCACACAGGGAGACCCACCATACAGTATAGATGTGAAAGCATCTCATGTATCAGTTTGAAATGGTCTGCCGAACTGAATGCTGTAAGTTCCATTTTTGAGTTTTACATACTTTCAGAAATCAGTTATTTTGCTACTTTTATTAGAAAAGTATAATCCACTTTAAGTTCTACAACTAATTTAGCTTTTACAATAAAGTCTGATTTTATATAACATACACAAAAGCCTGATTCAGAAAAATTAATTGTTGCCCTGTGGGTAATTTGTGTGTCTTCATTAATGCTTTTGCAGTTTTGTATATAATGTATTTGCATGCAATGTGTGTATTGGCTAAGTTTAAAACAGGGTGTTTGGATTTCGTCTGTTACTACTGCAGTATAAAGTCAAGCAGCTGAATGAAGTCAATTTCAGCCTAATTTGAAGATGAACNTTACAGCCTTGTTTGAAGCTGAACACCCCTGCCCACTGAGACATGACTTCTTCAAGTCTTATGACATTTGGTATATCAGTAAAGTTTTCATGTAGTTTAAATTCATGTAACTCTAAATTGTACTCCATTATGCTATGCAAACACTACCACCTTTTCAGTGTTTCATTGTTTGTGTTCTTAGCTTTTTCAAGCCAACTTAAAATATTAAACTTCAAACATCTGTGTAATAATTGTAGTTGTGTATTATTACGATGTAGATTTAAACACCATAAACTAGATACAAAAAGGTATTTTAAGGTATTTTATTTCATATTTCGAGTTTTTTAGGAAACAGAAAGGAGTTATTCAATGACAAATGATATACTGATATGAGTTTAACAGTAATTCTGTGACAGATTATCTGGAATTTGGAAATTGAGCCCCACTTATCACACAAACACTTTTAATTTTAACTTATTAAAAATCTCATCATTCTAATATTAACAAGTAACATGTAACATTAATTCAATTTTCACAGCCTTTTAGCTGTATTATTGGAGATTTCTGGCTGTTTTTCTGGAGATGGATTAAACCTATTGTCTCACTAAACTGGGGTGCTAAACATGAATTTCTGTTTAAACCTTTTCAGTCTAGGACTGGGCATAAGGTGGGTCTGAGAAACTGTTGTGTAAAGTACTGGTGTCTTAACAAATAAAACTGTATAACATTTAGGTAATAATAATATTTCTCAACTGAGTGAACAAGATATGGTAAGTCTACTAACCTGCTAAGGTTGCATGTAAGGCAGAAATTTCAGTGAGTGTGAGCAGGAAGAGCAGCCAGAACCAGGCTTACACACAGGCTGGTCAGAGGCATACACAGATAGGGCAGTGGACTCTAAAGCCAGAGCAGGACACTTGTAGGCCACAGGGGTCACAGGCAAGACAGGAGACTCCTAGGCAATGGGCAGGGTAGGAGATTCAGAAACTCAACTCACTACTCCCAATTGTTTCAAAATGAGATACAGGCAACAATCTCAGAGACTCTGCTTACTACTTCCAAGTGTTTCACATTGAGATCCAGGCAATGAGTGCAGCTGATTGCCTTGTTAAAAAAAATACACAGGCAGGGCAGAAGACTTTGAGGCCAGGGCAGGACAGCAGACTTGGAAGCCATGGGGAGATCAGGAGCCAAGGGGGCACTGGGCAAAGCAGAAGACTCCGAGGTAATGGGCAGGACAGAAGATTCAGAGACTCCACTCCCTACTACCAGCTTTTTAACAATGAGATCCAGACAACAAATGCAGCTGTTTGCTTTGTAAAAGAGGAATACAAAGGCAGTGCAGTAGATTCTGAGGCAGGGGAGGAGACTTGCAGGCCATGGGGAATTCAGGAGCCACAAGGGCCAGAATCACTTGGGGGCAATGAGCATGGCAGGAGGTTCAGAGACACCACTCCTTACTCCCACCTGTTTCACAATGAGATCCAGACAATGAGTGTGACTGTTGGCTTTGTAAAAAAGGCATACAAAGGCAGGGCAGTAGACTCTGAGGTCAGGGTAGGCCAAGAGATTTGGAGGCCACATGGATTATAGGAGCCACGGGCAAGACAGGAGACTCTGAGGCAATAGCCAGGGTGGAAGATTCAAAGACTCCACTTCCTACTCCCACCTGTTTCACAATGAGATCTAAGCAACAAATACAACTGTTTGCTTTTTTAAAAAAGGCATTCACAGATAGGGCAGTAGACTCAGAGGCCAGGACAGGGCAGGAGACAGGCCACGAGGAGTTTAGGAGCCACAGGTGCCACGGTCAAGACAAGTGACTCAGAGGCAATAGGCAGGAAAAGAAATTCAGAGACTCTATTCACTACTTCCACCAGTTTCACAATGAGATCCAAGCAAATAATGCAACAGTCTGCATCAAAAGATGACATGAAATATTTCTTTCGGTGTTTTTAGGATCTGAAGCTCTTTTGTTCATGTTAATTGTCATTTATTTGCATTTATTCTTCCCATAGAAGCTGGAGTTTTCAGCTCGTCAAACAGCCAATCAGCTTTTCAGTAAACAAATAAGGTGGTTGTCAACATGTGTGGAGTTCCTGATAGTTTGATGCACCTCATCAATAGAGGACTGTTTGACTGCTGGCCTTGATCTGACCTCATTAGCGTGCACTGACCTTAAAGATGAGGCCAGCCATGGACCTTTAACACATCCCAATACTTCCTTATGCACAGAACCCAACCCTCCTCCTGGAGATTTGTCTTCTTGCTGGCTTTACCTTTTCTAATCCAACATACCTGCTTCAGATAATCACGGTGGAGCTAAAGTCTGCAGGAGGGTATATCCCCCAGGACGAGGGTCGGTAACCACCACTTTATGTAACTTGTTGTTACTTCAAACACATGTTGATGATATGTTGCTTAAAATATCCAACAAAGAAATTGTAAATAAATCTCCACAATCTTATTGAGTGTGAATGTGTAGAGATGCTCCTGTGCCACTGTTAGCATTTTTTTTTTTTTTAGCCTATTTATGATGCATTACGTTATTTCATTTATTATT
>CM067495.1:485367-503890 GCA_034552555.1 Semaprochilodus insignis
CATCAGATTAACAATGTGACATGGGAAGCATTCACAGATGTTTTCTTGAGCACAAACAATGGTAGCTATCTTGAAACAAGCTCTTTAGCGCTCTGTATAGCACATAATGATTTACTATTAGAATACATGGTATTGCACTTTGAGAGGGAAGCTCCTATAAGTACATATGCAATGAGGCAAAAGTGCAAAAGATCAGTGACTGCTGCTTGATCAAATTATACGTGTTACAGCCCCTGTGGCAATAAATAGTAACTTGCAACATTCACTTTTTAGTACCAAAATAGGGTGATCAACTGCTCAAAACATGTATATTCCCAGATAAGGGAATTCAAATAAAGCTTCTTTGATTACAGATTATATCAGTGAACTCACTGTGATATGTTCCAAGGTGAAGTTGACCGGTGTGGTGAGGTTTGTGTTGGTGGTTTTGGGCAGCGTGGCTGACACCACCATGGACATCATGGTGTTCACTGCATTGTTGGATGTATTGAACAAGCTGGGTTTCAGCATGCTCGCCATGCTGGTGAAGCTCATGAAGGCTGCAGCAGCTGATCCTGAAGCACGACACACACAAATTACATTACTATAAAAAGAAGTGCATGCTTCTTATGGAGATATGGAGAAAGTAGAACACACTCATAGAAACTCTTCAAGTATTATTCCACCACATACAGATGCAATGACACAACAGTGCTTACAAGACAAAAACAGCAACCACAACAAAGCAGCAACAATAAAATTATACAAGTAAAATATGTCAAAATTAATATACTTTATTTCATTCATTATGATAGTATCACTAATAAAAACTAAAACAAAACAAAAGCTAAAGAGTAGGTTAGGTGGGTAGGTTAGGTATGTAGGTAGGTAGGTAGGGAGAGTAGTTTAAGTAGGTAGGTAGATATTTAGGTAGAGTAGGTTAGGTATGTAGGGCAGGTTAGGTAGGTAGGCTAGGTATCGCAGGTTATGTAGGTAGGTTCGTTGGTAGGCGTGTAGGTTAGGTAGGTAGGTAGGGAGAGTAGTTTAGGTTGGTAGGTAGGTAGATAGGTATTTAAGTAGAGTAGGTTAGGTATGTAGGTAGGTAAGGTTAGGTAGGTAGGTAGGTTAGGAATGTAGGTAGATAAGCAAGCAGCTGGGTACGTTAGGTAGGTAGGTTGGTTGGTAGGTACACTGTCTGGCCAAAAAAAGGTCACCACCTGGATTTAACCAAGCGAATAGGTAAGAGCCTCCCATTACATAATTACTACATGGGTGATTATGTTCCAGCTGGCAAAAAGTTATTTAACCCTAACTGATGCAGTGAGTAGATTGCTGAAATGACTAAAATCAGGTTAAGTCCAACGCATTATTAAAAAGTGGAAGGACAGTGGGGAAACGGTGATCGGTGATCACTTCAATGTTTGCATGGTAGAAAAACAGCAGTAGAACTCAGGAAGATATTTAATATGAAAGTAAGAGCATTTCCACACGCACAATGTGAAGGGAACTCGAGGGATTGGGACTAAACAGCTGTGTAGACTTGAGAAAACCACTTGTCAGTGAGGCTAACTGGCAAAAACAGCTTCAATTTGCTAGGGAGCATAAAGATTGGACTCTGGAGCAATGGAAGAAGGTTATGTGGTCTGATGAGTCCAAATTTACCCTATTCCAGAGTGATGGGTGCATCAAGGTAAGAAGCGAGGGGGCTGAAGTGATGCACCAGTCATGCCTAGTGCCTACCGTACAAGCCTGTGGGGGGCAGTGCTATGATCTAGGGTTGCTGCAGTTGGACAGGTCGAGGTTCAGCAATGTTATGTGCCCAAAGAATGAGATCAGCTGACTACTTGAATATACTGAACCACCTGGTTATTCCATCAATGGATTTTTTCTTCCTTGAGCCAGGATTCATCAGGCTCAAATTGTGAAAAAGTGGTTCAAGGAGCATGAGACATCATTTTCACACATGGATTGGCCACCACAGAGTCCAGATTTGAATCTGATTGAGAATCTTTGGGATGTGCTAGGAAAGACTTTGCACAGTGGTCCAAATCTCCCATCATCAATAAGAGATCTTGGGGGAAAAATTTATGCAACTCTGTACAGAAATAAATGTTGTGACATTGCAGAAGCTTGTGGAAATTATGCCACAGCAAACGCATGCTGTGATCAAAGCTAAAGGCTGTCCAACGAAATATTAGAGTGTGTGACCTTTTTTTTTGGCCAGGCACTGTAGGTAGAGTAGGTTAGGTAGGCAGGTAGGTAGAGTAGGTTAGGTAGGCAAGTAGGTTAGGTAAGTAAGTAGGTAGGTAGGTAGAGTAGGTTAGGTAGGCAGGGTAGGTAGATAGGAATGGACTGCTTCTCGACTGTTATGACTGAAGGACATAATGATGGTGGCATAGCAGCATGATAGAATGATAGGTAGATAGGCAGGTAGGTAAGTAGAGTAGGTAGGCAGGGTAGGTTATGCAGGTTGGTTGGTATGTAGGTAGGTAGGAGGGGACTGCTTCTCGACTGTTATGACTGAAGGATATAGACTAGTGATGGTGTAATAGCATCATAATATAATGGTAGGTAGAGTAGATAGGGTAGGTAGATAGGAGGGGACTGCTTCTCGACTACTATGACTGAAGAACATAGACTAATGATGGTGTCACATCAGTATAATAGAATGGATCTGTTTTACCTCACAGAATGTTGATAAAAAAAACAAATGAAAACAAGCAAAAGTTTTTTTTCTGTTTTCTTTATCTTAAAATCTAACCGTAAACATTGAGGAAGGAACTGTGGTGTAATTGCTTTAATCACAATGCTTAAGTATCTACAAGGGATGATTCTAGGTCTTCAATGCCCTCTTTTTCCCATCTCAGGCCCCCAACAAATTTAAATAAATGCAGTTTTTGATCAATTTCCCTTCATTTTTTACTACAGTTTTATTTTACTTCAGCAAACAGTACTTCTTGTTCTCTTCCTCATTCTGAATTTGAACCATATTGAAAATTCTGGCATGAAGTATTCCCTCTCTCGCTAAAGCTACATAAATCTGAAAAAGGGGTGAGAGGCAGCAGCGAGATGGATACCTCACAGTAAATCAAGTAACCTGCTTAGTTAACATATACATAAGTGACCTATACATAAGTGAAAGTTAGTGATGGCTGATATTATGGACTTTGCTAATGTAGACAAGACAACAGACTTTCATACTGATGAAAAGTCAGATTATTTGATGATTCGACACTTGAAACCTGCATAGTAAATTGATCATTGTGGATTCAAAAATTAAGTGTTTCTTTACACAGACATGGATTACTCAGAAAAAGATTACTACTGCACCATGGTTATTCTTTGAAATCTGGATAAGGTCGATCTCCATATGAGTGCTGTTGATCCTCAGCTGGGGAATTTCATTCAAGGAAGCTTTTGGTCCAACTGCAAAGACCTGGAGATCTTAGAAGTATAAATATATAAACAAAGGTCATAAACCATATACTAGTGCCACAGTGTACCAATTAAGGATGTTAAATCAAACGTTTAATTTACTTATGTAGATATTTACCTAAGCCATTTAGAGAGATTTTAACTGAGTCAGTGGTTTCTGTTGGCTTTACCAGTGTAGACACCAGTTTCTCAGTCCTATTCAGCACTGTGTTACCAATAGATGCAAGCTTATCTGGACTTGCAGCTTCAACCTTCACAAGCTGCCCCTGGGTAGTCAGTACCATATTTAAATAGTTTGTTACAACCTGATCAGGAACCAGATAGACATTTACACACATTAATATAATCCATGGAGAACACAGCGAATGTTACTTTTCGTACTATTTTTATCACTCGTTCTTATTACAATACTTACTTGTGGTGGGAGCACTTGAGCAGTGATGTTCTCAAGTTGGTTAAACAGATTCTCTCCACATTTTGAAGTAAAATTGACCTAAAAAAGGTAGTGTGATTGTTACCTATCTTTGTTATTGTATAAAGGTTGGAAATAATAACAAAGCATGACATGTAATGAAAGCAACACAAACCTTGCAGTCTTCAGATACTGTGATATTGTGATCTGTGATATATCAATAAAAAAATATAGTTTGAGTTTTTGAAAAGGTGACCTTTTTTGTCTATGATAAACCCACATGGATTTATATTGTTAAACTTCAGATTTTGCTTTAAGGGTTTTTGGTGTAATTAATGACAATAAACGAGCTAATTTAAATCATTCATAAGACTGTAATAAGAGCAGTCTTATTCTAAATTTGTAATTATTACTCATAACACAATAATACAGCATTTGAATGTACCTGTTGTTTCAGCAGCAGGAGTTACAGTACTTACAGTACAGTCTAAAACAAGACAATCCAGAATCACTACAGGCTCAAAAAAACAAGAGCGTTAAATAAACTGACAACTAATGATTCACTGATTGATACTTCTAGTGAACATTAAATCAAAAAGTAATTAAATCAACTCAATTCAAAAATTTACTTTCTGCTTGCACACAGATCTGCCCATTTTTCACTACAGTCACACACTAGATATGCATACTAGATATGCATTAAGCTTGTGGGGATTCACTGGTCAAAACTGCAGAAGACATGCTTAGACCCTTGGATTTCCGCTTGCAGTTATAAATTCATTATTTTTCTTTACCATCTGGACTGTTTAGCTCTGCCTACTTAGATATTTGCTAATTTGTGTAATATGCAAAACAAACTTTTGCAGACTAGTTCTAGGATTTATGCCCAGAAATTATAAAAAAAAACCCTCAAACAATACTCGAGGCTCTAAAACTCACTAATTATGAAAAACAAATTGACTTTTGTAAACAAATATGACTGCCATATGCTAATTAACCCATCCGAAAAAATACATAATTATTAGAACTTGTTTTAGGACAATATTCTGAGGTAGCCTATCTAGTTTTGGTGCAGTTACATTGTTAGGGCTAAATGCTAATGCTAAACCTTTTTTTGCCCATAATAAACCCACTTTGATTTTTACTGTTAAACCTCAGATTTTGCTTAAAGGTTTTTTGGTGACAATAAATGAGCTAATTTAAATCATTCATAAGACTGTAATAAGAGCATCTTATTCTATTCTTTATTTCATCTTATTATTCTTATTCTTCGTCTTATTCTAAAGTTGTAATTATTATTGATAACACAATAATGCAGCATTTGAATGTACCTGTTTCAGCAGCGGGAGTTGCAGTACTTATATCTAAAACAGAACAATCTAGAATCACTACAGGCTCAATAAAACAAGAGCATTAAATTAAACTGACAACTAATAATTCACTGATTGATACTTCTACTGAACATTAAATCAAAAAATTATTAAATCAAGTCAACTCAAAAATTTACTTTGCGCTTGCACACAGATCGTCCCATTTCCACTACAGTCACACACTAGATATGCATTAAACTGCATTAAATTATGCAGACTCACTGGTCAAAACTGCAGAAGGCTTAATAAAACAAGAGCATTAAATTAAACTGACAACTAGTAAATTCACTGATTGATACTTCTACTGAACACCTATTCAACTGTAATTGTGAAATTGTAACAAATAGCAGCAAATTACACACTAATATCCTTAAAGCCTAAAGTTCTGAACACATACCAAATCAGACAAACTAAAATGTTGTACAGTAAGACATATAAAATCTATGTTAGATATATTAAATCAACTCAATTGTGTATTTAATCCGTAGCTTTCCATGTGCACATCAGTACACAGCTCGACATTACCAATTCAAGAGTCACTCTGGCAGCTGTTAAGTATGTGTTCAGTTTGGTGCTTACAAAATAAAAGGCATGAAAACAAAATAGACGTCTAATAAACCGTTAGTAACATTCACAGTGTAAATATTATAAAATAAATCGAGTACCTGCACAGTAGGAAGAATTACAGGTAGTTGGCTTGACAAACTCATAGACATAGTAGCTTCCTGGACATGCTTTAACTCGAATTGGGTTGGATCTGTAGTAACAGCAGTCAGTTCCTGATCTCCCACAGACCCCATAAGTCACTATTCCATCCTCTATCTGAGGGTGAGGACCATTCAGCCACAGAGTGTAATAAGTACCACATCTGGATTCATTCACACAGCTCTCCGGCATACGGATGCTCATCCTGTTATACAGCAGCCGATACCAGCCAGCCCAGTTGGAGTATCTGTCACAGATGGACCCTCCAGTCTCATTAGTGCCTCTCCATGACTGATTCAGAGAGGTGTAGTTATTACAGGGATCATAAGTGTGATTGTCAAGAGCAACTGTTAAGAACACAGGAACAATTTATTGCAATAATAATATTTTATTTTATTAATATTAAAATATTAAACAGCTGTATGTGTATTTTATTTCTTCCAGAACTCTATGCCATTATTACAGCTTGCTGGAGAATATGGTGAAGATTAATGTGCTGAATGAAAATTAAGTCTGTTATCATTAAGTTAAACACCTACAACATGCTGCGGTCTCTGGATGATGACCATAGTGATACATGCATGCACAATGATGTGTGTGGCAAAAACAAAATAATTAGAATTTAGACCATTTCAGCTTGTACAGCCTTGTAAGTCCTAAACTATTTTTTTTACTGACAAAATTAATAAATGTTCCTTATTTCACGAAAAAAGCCATCTGGACTGTTTAGCTCTGCCTACTTAGATTTTTGCTAATTTGTATAATATGCAAAATGTACTTTTGCAGACTAGTTTGAAAAAAAAAAAATCCCCAACAACTCTCAAGGCTCTAAACCTCACTAATTATAAAAAAACAAATGCTGCCATATGCTAGTTAACCCATCTGAAAAAATACAGAATTATTAGAACTTGTTTTAGGACGAGATTCTGGGGTAGCCCATCAGAATTGGGGAAGGGGCCGGTATTTTAGCAAATCAGGTGTCTCTCATACATATTTCTACTAATAGTCAAATAAATGGTTTTGCATCATGCAGTGCAGTGGTCCATACAACTTTGTAATTACAATTGTACTCAATTGCAGTACAGTTGCAACTCTGTGAAAACCTCAAGAATCAAGGTAGATAATTATCAAAAAATTGTGACTTTTTTACTCAACTTGGTCACTTTCTGTCCATCACTTCAGCCTTGTCATTAATATCTTAAATTGCTAAAATTCTTTTTTTTTACATTTCTATGTTAAAGGTTTATGTGAAGTACTTTTAGTTGTATTTAAAGGTATAAAAAGACACATATAAATAAAATGTATTAAAATTATATTATTATGCCCATTTGGTTGTGTTTTTCTGCTCTGTCTGCATTTGTGCATGGTGAATCCCAACAGGACTAAATAGATGAAGAGACTAAATTATTCCGGTTTTACTGGGCAGAGATTAACAGTTAGGAAGCACACTTGGTGTAATTCCAGTGTTCTTTCTGGGTTGTCCGACAGTGTTGCAGTTACAGTTCTAAATGTTCCCATTTCTAGCAACAATATCAATAATAAACTGTTATTGCCTAAGATGTGTTTTTCAGTACCTGAGCAGATAACACCAGCATCTTCTCCATGAATGCAGCTGTGATTACCAAATCCATTATGAGAACAGTCTGTGATGGTCATTTCATTTCCAGAACAAGCAACATCATCCAGAAGTATTGGGCCACTTCCTTGACCAAAGTGGGCAGAGACAGGGGCACTGACCACTGCTCCACATCCCATCTGTCTGCACACCACAGCTGCATCATTCACATCCCAGTTATCATCACACACTGTTCCCCACTGACTGTTATAATAGACCTCTACTCTACCAGAGCAGACGTGTGTGCCATTGACAAGTCTTACATTTGGATCTGTTACAAATAAGAAATAATGCACAGTTTTAGCAACAAAAAGTTCTGTTTTTTTTGTTAATTTAACATGCATCACATTTCTGAAAGAAGTGTCTGAACATTGAACTCATTGAAGTATGTAAAACTCCAGCTATATATTATAAGCCTCACTACATTCAGTAATCAGTCCTCTGTTTGTTTGTTTTTTTTTTCACATTTCTACGTTAAATGTTTATGTAAAGTACTCTAGCTGCATTTCAATGTAAGGAAGTGATACATAAAACATTTATTATATTATTATGTCCCTTTGGTTGTATTTTTTCTGCTCTGTCTGCATTTGTGCATGGTGAAATCCAACATGGCAAAATAGATGAAGAGACTAAATTATTCTGGTTTTACTAGGCAGAGATTAACAGTTAGGAAGCACACTTGGTGTAATTCTAGTATTCTTTCCTGGTTGTCTGACAGTGTTGCAGTTACAGTTTAAAATGTTTCCATTTAAGGCAACAATATCAATATTAAAGTGTTATAGCCTAAAATGTGTTTCTCAGTACCTGAGCAGATAACACCAGCATCTTCTCCATGAACACAGTTGTGATTACCGAATCCATTATGAGAGCACTCTGTGATGGTCCTTTCACTTCCAGAACAAGCAACATCATCCAGAAGTATTGGGCCACTTCCTTGACCAAAGTAGGCAGACATAGGGGCACTGACGACTGTGCCACATCCCATCTGTCTGCACACCACCGCCGCATCATTCACATCCCAGTTATCATCACACACTGTTCCCCACTGACTGTTATAATAGACCTCTACTCTACCAGAGCAGACACTTGCGCCATTGACGAGTCTTACGTTTGGATCATCTGTTACAAATAAAGAATAATGCACAGTTTTAGCAACAAAAAGTTCTGTATTCTGTTAATTTGATNTCACTACATTCAGTAATCAGTCCTCTGTTTTTATTTGCATTATTTTACATTTCTATGTTACATGTTTATGTGAAGTACTTTTATTTGTATTTTAATGTATGAAAAGAAATATATAAATAGTTTATTAAAATTATATTATTATGCTCCTTTTTGTTACCAATGGCCCTGGTATTGCACCTCCCCGCCACAGGAGGTCACGCTCGCCTCAGTTCTAGTCTGCTCACCTGTTTCCTGTTTAGGCTATTAACTCTGTATTTAAGGACTCATTGCCTGTACACATGTGCAACGTCTTGTTTGGTTTCACCTGCATTACGAAGTGTTCTCTATATCTGTCCTTTCCTGGTTCTTTGATCTCATTTCTGTGTTTTCAACCTTGATTTTGGATATCCCTTGTCTGCTTTGTTTGCCTGATCTTTGTACTTTATTAAAACCTGCTTTTCGACCCCTGGTCTCGTGTGACACTTTTATTGTATTTCTTCTGCTCTGTCTGCATTTATGCATGGTGAATCCCAACAGGACTAAATAGATAAAGAGACTAAATTATTCCGGTTTTACTGGGCAGAGATTAACAGTTAGGAAGCACACTTGGTGTAATTCCAGTGTTCTTCCTGGGTTGTCTGACAGTGTTGCAGTTACAGTTCTAAATGTTCCCATTTCCAGCAACAATGTCATTATTAAAGTGTTACAGCCTAAAATGTGTTTTTCAGTACCTGAGCAGATAACACCAGCGTCTTCTCCATGATTGCAGTTGTGTTTACCAAATCCATTATGAGAGCACCCTGTGATGGTCATTTCATTTCCAGAACAAGCAACATCATCCAGAAGTATTGGACCACTTCCTTGACCAAAGCGGGCAGAGACAGGGGCACTGACCACTGCGCCACATCCCATCTGTCTGCACACCACAGCTGCATCATTCACATCCCAGTAATCATCACACACTGTTCCCCATTGACTGTTATAATAGACCTCCACTCTACCAGAGCAGACACTTATACCACTGACAAGTCTTATATTTGGATCTGTTACAAATAAAAAATAATGCACAGTTTTAGCAACAAAAAGTTCTGTATTCTGTTAATTTAACATGCATCACATTTCTGAAAGAAGTGTCTGAACATTGAACTCTATGTAACACTCTGCTGGTACATTATAAGCTTTACTTAGTAATCAGTCCTTCACCATATGCATACATACAGCTACTAGCTCCATGTATGTATAAAAGGACACTTACCGGCCAGTAATGAAGCTCTCTGAATGCTGAGTACTGAAACAAACAAGAGTCCAAAGTTATTATATGTCTTGGTTGTTTAGTAAGACAGTTCCATGCTATTCAGTTGAAAAGGGGCCAGAGTTAGGATTAGGTTTTGATCTGAAGTTAAATTTAGGGTTAGGATTAAAGCCAGGGTTATGTTTAGGTATTGAGTTGAGGCCAGGGTTAGGATTAGGGCCAGGGTTAGGGTTAGGGCTGATCTTAAGATTAGGTTTTGAGTTGAGGTTAATGTCATCTTTTGAACTGAACTGAAACCTTTATTGCCCCAAAATAAATTTGTCTTTCACAGAAGAAAGCTATATTAAATATTAAAATCCAAACAACAATAAATAAAAATAACACCAAACATTAAGATATCTGTGACAATGAGACGCAACCATTTTAAATGACTTAAAATACATATTTCATTTTATGTTAAAAATAAAGTTTTAAAAAATTTTCATTATTATTTACCTAAAGAGTCATTCTAGACCAATTTTTAGACCAAAGTTAGGATTAAAACCCGGAAACTAGTTCAAAACAGGCAGGTCACAAACAGTTAAAGGTGGCAAAAAAAAGCATACATTTCTTAATACATTTCAAATTGCAAAGTTGCTTGGAACTGTGTATTACATGATGTGAACCTAGTTATGTGACTATCAGTAAAATTGGTAGTAGGTAGTAAATATTTTATGAATAGCCCCCCACCCCCAGGAATGTATAATGCAGAGGGCTGTCATGATTTCTCTATTACCCCATCACTGTTTAAAAACATCTATGGAACCATAATAATAATTTGGGAGTTGTCATGATGATAATGCATCAATTATTCTAGAGGTCTCTCTTTGCTGCTCTAACTCAGCCTCTTTATATCTATTCATCACCACATTTACTACAACAATGGTTTATTGCACTGTGGCTTATTTTTGTTTTATTTAAATTGTTGCAAACACAACAAACAGCCAACAACCATTCTAATAAACCATATTTAGATTTAAAGAAACTTAGTTTAAACAGTTAGACACTCTTTACAGTTTTTTTTCTATGTCAGTCAGCAAAGTATTTACACACTGTCAAATCTATAAACATGAGAATGTTGGTTTGAGAATTACATAGTAATACTGTAACACTAGTAAATATGCTCATTAAGGATGGGCAAGATGAGAATATAAGTATTTTGAAAACACTTAACAATTCCATTATAAATAGAGCATAATAAGTCCTTATTTCTAAAAGGGACATGCTGTAAGGACAAAGAACTCGGACAGACGTGAGTGTATTTTGTAGTTTTTTTTAAGTAAAAACCTAGTAGTATTAGCCACATAACACCACATAATATCTGGCGCTCACTGAACAGCATCAGATATTCACCAGATATTATGCGGTGCGCATCTGATACTATATGGTCAGCACCTGATACTATTTGGTCAACACTTGATACATTGCCTGGCCAAAAAAAAGGTCACCACCCGGATTTAACTAAGCAAATAGTTACGAGCCTCCCATTGGATAATTACTGCATGGGTGATTATGTTTCACCTGGCAACAAGTTATTTAACCCTAACTGATGCAGTGAATAGTTTCTCATTTGTTAAACAACCATGTGGAAAGACGCATCCTGTGGTCATGAAAAAGATGTTAATCTGTTTCAGAAGGGTTAAATTATTGGCATCAAGCAGAGAAAACAAGGACAAAACTCTTCCTCAGTACAACCTCTTGACACTCCTCCCATCTGGCAGACGATACAGGAGTGTGGAATCAAGGACCAGCAGATTACAGGAACAGTTTCTACCCCCAGGTCATCAGAGCTCTGAACACCTCACTTCCTCCAACAACCTTTATACTTCATGCTCCACTGCGACAAGCATCTGACCAGTAATGTAGTTCATGCTTAGTCCTTTTTCCTACATTATAACCACCAGAACATTACAGACTGCTTAACTGCACAGACTGACCACAGTTGACATCAGTACCAGAAATGTTTTTTTAAACTAAAGACACAAATAAAATGTAGAAATACCCTGTTAATGTAGTGTTAACTAAACGCTGAGTTAAACAGATACATTTAAAACACATTTATAAATGTGAGGTCTCTTTATGTTTCCTGTATTTTACAGACAATATTTGCAGAAGTTCAGCATCTGTAGATCTAAGATCACAAGCTGGAACATAAACAGAGAGACGTTCTGTGATGTAAGCAGTTGCTAAATTTTTCAGAATCTTATAGACCAGCAGCAGAATTTTAAATACTATTCTAATAGATACAGGTAGCCAGTGCAGCTCTTTCAGAACAGGAGTGATATGAGCTCTGTGTTTAGTGTTTGTTAGGATCCGAGCTGCTATGTTCTGTATAAATTGCAGGGGATAGATGGTTCTCTTAGGAACTCCAGTAAGAAGAGCATTACAGTAATCAATATTGCTGGTAACAGATGGATGACCGAGTTTCTCTGTGACGGTCTGAGACAGAAAAGGCAGAACTTTAGTGATACAGTATTTCTTAAATGATAAAAAGCTACTTTAGTGACTGAGTTGACATGCAGTATAAAACAGATCACACCCAGGTTTCGTCCTTCGTAAGAACAGAGTTTGTAATAAAGCATTGTTCTCTGAGTTTTAGTACCGAGAATCAATATTTAATTTTTTTCTTCATTCAGTTGGAGAAAATTCTATGACTCCACTGAGAAATATGTGACACACAGCTTCTAAATCTTTCTACAGAGTCTAGATTATCCAACAGAATGGAGATGTATAACTTTGTGTCACCAGAATGGCTAGGAAAGTTAACATCATGTTTCCTGGTGACATCAAGAGAAAAGCAGAGGCCTCAAAACGGAGAACTGTGGTTCTCCACAAGAAATACTTAATAGTTTTGTATTCGTCTGATTTAACACAGTTTTGCTGTTCCTGTTACTACAGTGCCAAATTAAAGCAGCAAACTTCAGACACTACAGACTGAATTTAAGACGAGGAAGAAAGAGGTTTTCAATCTGAAGTATTGGTAAAACAGCAGACACCTTTTAAAAACACACGCCATTTAAACAACAGCACCTGGCCAAGATTACTCCTGAGTTAACAGCACTTAAATCAAGCTTAAAAGAACAAGACTAAACACACAGAGAGCGATAAGGTCAGGAATGTTCACTAGAACATCTCCTTAAAATTAAAACAAAGAAACACAGAGCAGATACACTATGACCAATACACAAATCTGCTTACCGACCATTAAATACAACCTGACAGTAAATTACACAGATTCTTGCACACATTCTGAAACGACTCAAACTCAGGAAAAATAAATCAATACTCACAGGTCCAAAGCTGTATTAGATTTTTCATTGTTAATAATCGTTTGTAGGAAAGATGATATTCCTATCAGCAGACACCAGGTTTGAAAAATGCCTTATTGTATTTCTAGATTTGAAAGTGTGATCTCTTTCTCTTTTATTTGCATTTATACTTTATTTAGAAGCTGGGAGCTTTCGGTTTGCCAGGGAGCCAACCAGCTTTTCCATAAGCAAAAAATGTGGTTTGTAAAATGAGTAGATTTCCTGCTGAGCTGATGCACCTTATGAACAAAGGATTTGTGACGAGTGACAAATGAGAGCAATACCTTTATTACATTACAGTGCTTTCCCATGTAGAGGTCAGTTCCTGCCCTGAATAACTTTTATTGCTGTACAGTTTACTGTTATCCACTTAATACATGAGTTAAAGACTTTTATTGTTGTGTACACTCAGAGCCTCTCTATTAGGCACTCTTTCTTTTTTGGTCCCTTTCTTTTTTTCTCCTCCTCATTCCTTCCAGTGTATTTTTTGTGTGACTATATTTTCAGTCTCTGCCTGGATATCCATGCTGGGAATTTTTATTCTCGTTAGGTTGGGGTTGTCTGTGTTTCAATACACCTGTGTTTCAAACAAAAAACAACCCCTACTCTAGTGCTTCCTCGTGATAAGAAAGAGAAAAAGAGGTTACTGCACTTCATAAGGTTAGTTACAACTCTTACACCAATGAAACTAGCTAACCTAGCTAACAACCACTGGCAAAAAACAGCTTTTTATGGAGACCCTTGATACAGGCTGTGGGTTTTACAGTTGCTATGATCCTTAATCTTTGTGCTTTAGTTGTCAGGTTAGTCAGTCAGACAAGCTTAGGGTTGCCAGCTTCCTGAAGTATACATAAGGAACGCTGGGTGAAGGGGGAGAAGGGAGAACCTATAACAAAACAAAAAACAGAACAAAAAGAATAAGAGGACTACTAGAAACCCAAAGGCATGTACACATTCTCTCACGCATTCCAGCCATTTTTTCTACTGTAAAAAAATGTCAGTTTTCCACTGTATTCAGCTCTGTGGATGTTGTGACGGTGAGTGTAAAGTAGTGAAGAGTCTAGATAGCGAGAGTTCGTTTAGCAGCTTTAAACAAACATTGGCAACGATATAAGAAATTAAAGCAGTGATAAACAATGTTTTTCACAGGATGTTGTGGAGAAAATATAAGGATGAAGCTGAGATTTACTATTTTTTTCCAGCTTCTTATTCAAATTTCCCTTTCACCTTAAATAGCACTGCAGTTGCATTCTTGCGTTGGCTCATTCTTGCGTCACCCTATGAAGGCTGCATCACTTATGGTTTTCTTCCCACCATCTGACGCTCAGGTTTGCAGTCACTTCTCAGCATGTGTGACTGATATCTCTTCGTGGAAAGCTCATGCCTGCCTGTCCAAGATTGGACCACCCCTGTCTACCTTAGAGTCAATCTGTACCTCAAACCCTTCAAGCTTCAAGTACAGCTCATTTTGACCCACCATCCTTCAAGATGCATGGAAGACAAGCATCCAGACTCTTCTCTGTCCTAGAGTCCAGATGGTAGAAACTTCCTCTGGCTGACCTTCAAATGCAGACTGAGGATCATCTCTTTGTGAAGCTCTTAAGTGGGCACTAATCTAAATATTGAGTGAATTATAGCTGTGTATCGCACAGCTCATTATTTCTCTAGAACTGACTGGCAGTGTAGAATCAGAGGGGGGAAGCGACAAACAAATGTTTATGTTACAGTTTGAACAGGTCATCATGGCTGTTTAACATTTCATCTTTTGTTTAGCACTTCATTCTCTGCCACAAAACAGCTGTTTAATATTTAATAAAATAGCATAAACTATTTTTAAGTTTGTTGGACTGTTTGTTATTTGTTTACTGCATATGACTCTCCAGCTGAAGACTGTATGTACTAGAGCCTTTACCTCATTTGTTTCAGATTTAACAGTCCATTTTTTATTAACTTCAACTGCTTAATTGGGTAAAAGTGTTGCATCTGTAAATTTACTGTCTATTTCTTAAGTATTTTGATAGTCCATCTTTGGACTTGTACATGAACAACTACATGGTTCTTGGAGAAATTTCCAATTTATATGTTTCTGCTTAAACATTTAATATTACAGTGATTTTTATGTGGCCCTTATAAGCCCTTTCTTCACTATGCTGTAGACCAAATTCAGTTGTGTTTGTGTTTAGCTTTATATTTATATATTTTTTTTTTGTAACTGCATTTATAAAGGAACAAATATTTAGACATAATGTGCCCTGTTTTCAGAAATGGTCATGGTCAGAAATGGTTCCCAAAATGTGAGTTTTCTGCTTTATTAAAAAGCATTTGCCTTACACAGGAAAACAGCATTCTCTTGTTACTCTGAGTCAACGCTACAATAAGAAAACTAGTTATGCCAAGTTCTTTGTTCCTGACAGTACGGTATCCCTGATTAAAGCTATGGAGTTGCCAGTTTGCAATCCTATCAAATGAAGCATTCAAGCAGTAAAGAAACAAAAAAAAAACATTAAAAACAATATTGTGACAAAAGGAAACAAGTACATTTACACCACAGTGCAGGTATAAGCTAACTGACTGCATTTAATTACAGTCTTACTTAATTACAATGAGAATATAAGTCACTGTTCTGTGTGGTATTTCAGTATATACTCAATAATCAGTTCTTTTACTACACAGAATAAACGGGTTAGATACAAAATGGATAAGGAGAGCCTGATTAGCTTATGTCTGTTAACTCTGTATCCCTAAACTAGGGCGACATGTATGAGTAATCATTTCTACACAATAGGTTTGGATGTTCTGACCAAATTTCTTTTTAGCAATAGTAAATCATTTAGGGATATTACTGTAATGCTATTTTAATTACAGTCTGGATGTAGAGGTTCTTTCTGTCATATCTACTGGTCACTCAAAGCACTGGCAAGCTGTGTTCAGCCACTTCTTGTACTGCTGCCTGACCTGGAAGTATATAATATAAGAGAGTTAGAAAGTCCCAAACACTAGAAAGCATGAACATCAACTGTCAAGTAGTTTAGTTTTTCCTTCAAGCTTTAATTTAGGTTTAATATACACTCATCATCAAAAGAATAGCTGCACCCAGGAGGAAGTGTGGGATTGCAGTGCTATTGGGAAGGAAGATAAAGGTTACCAGGAACAATAAATGAGGATAAATCTAGATTGATATGATCAATATTTATTGAGGTACACATAGTGAAGTAGTGTCTCTCTGTATGGCGTCGGGCCAGCATGTTTGCTAACACAACATCCCAGATGCCTCGGCATGGAGTTGTAGAGGTTCCTAATGGTGTCCTGTGATAATCCATCCCATGCAGCTTGAATATTCTAACACAGTTCCTGCAGATGTTGCGGTAGGGGTGGAGGTGGAGTGACACCAGGCCTTCTGGATGTGTGACGCGTGACAACAAACCATTCATCTTGGTGCTGACCACGGTGCCTCCATGCATGGATTCAGTGCTCGCCTCCACCAAGACAACAGCAGCACTGAAGATGAGCTGTAGGTCCAGCTTGGTGAATACTGAAGCCTCTTGCAGTGCCTCAAGTGCTGAGGTCATGAGGGGCAAAGGGAAATGATCCTTGAGGGTAATCTTATTGAGGCCCCTGTAGTCAATACACAGGTGGAGCCCCCCCTGTCCTTCTTCCCAACAAAGAAGCCAGCTCATGCCAGGGAGGTCAATGGCCATGTGAATGCCAGGCCATCACCTTTCTTTCTGGCTCAGACAGGGGTGGACTTGTGCCTGGGAGTAGCTCAATGGCCATATCAAAAGGATGATGGGGCGGCAGGAGCTGGGATTTCTCCTGGCTGAAGACCTTGCACAGGTTCCATTTGCAGACCTTGGCAAGGTACAGTCCTGTCTCGTATGTGGGCCTGATGCTCTTCATAGGGTGAGACCTCAAAGCCCTCAGCAGACAGGAAAAAAGGCCCTCCCAGCCCTCTACCATTACTGACCAGAACCTCACGCTTGGTGTAGCAAAGAACCAGCAACCCAGACTGCTTCCTGAGAGGTATATATAGCCCATTCACCAGGTGCAGTGTGTTGGAACTGATTGCTGGTTTGCTGCTGCCCCCTTGTACTATCCTCCTAATGGTTTGGCTTAACCAAAATTAGACAGCCAGCCAAACTCCCAGAATAACAACACGAGAGTCAGGATTTAGCGTTCTAGCTCCAATTTTAGTGTAGACTCTTGAAGGGCATGTTGGTACAACAAAGGAGTAAACTAAAGAAAAATGATAAAACATATTTCGAATTACTAACGTACAAATGACGGAAGTTTGAACATGTCAGCTAAGCATGACTATATAAAAAAAGTGCTAACACATGTACATTATGCTAACCCAACAGCCTAACCTACAGCAAGCTTCATTAAGCTAATACAAACAAAGGCAGTTTCATCAATCATAAATACTCTTTTGATACTGCAAGATAAACTTATAAACAATAAGAAATTACTTACAGGCAATGCTCACAATGGGCTAGATCCCTTGATCACGACAGAGGTTAACAGGCATGTAAAGCTGCTGAGATCCACAACAAGAACTAACATGGGTCTCTCGTTTCTTGTCTGCCAGGGTGCAATACCTGCCTCAACCAAAGGGAGGTGCTAATGTACCTTGAAACACTATTTTGAAAGCCTAGAGGCAGAACACCCCTGGTGGCCGGGGTAAGACCGGCACCCAGGCCAGTCCTTAAAGTGCGTGCCTTCTTTTATCCCCTGCTGCCAACAGCATGCTATGGTAGAATCTGCACGACCAGTATGGCGCACAATATGTTGATAAGACCATCTCGCAACATGGCTTGTCTCCAGTCTTCCCAGATTCACTCATACCATCAGATTTAAAGCTCTAATGCTTGCCTTCAAGTCCAGGAATAGACATACTTGGGAATGAGAAAATACCATTTATTGGAGAACCACTGCAGTGTGCACTAATTGTATTGCATTTATGCTGTGTTTAACTCTGTATTTTTTTTTTCTAGGTACCAGCATTGGCCCTTGTTTGGGCAGTATTTGAGCTCAAGAGTACTTTGGAGCTACCTAACCTATTTCTCCTAGCTAAGATACATACTAGTATCTGTAACCATGCCTGTGATACCTCTGAAAAACTTTACAATAAGACACAGCACATGTAAATCTGAAAATATATAAAACATTCCTAAGAGATTGGTTTATAGACTGAATTGTTACTCAGTTCTTAAACCTGTTACACGAGGACAGGACGAGGAGACCGGA
>CM067495.1:504390-531443 GCA_034552555.1 Semaprochilodus insignis
TACTGTAAGTAGTGTGTGGGTGTACAGTAACTCAGTAAGTGTAATGTTAGTGTACTGTAAGTAGTGTGTTGGTGTACAGTAACTCAGTAAGTGTAATGTTAGTGTACTGTAAGTAGTGTGTTGGTGTACAGTAACTCAATAAGTGTAATATGTTAATGTACTGTAAGTAGTGTGTTGGTGTACAGTAACTCAGTAAGTGTAATATGTTAATGTACTGTAAGTAGTGTGTTGGTGTACAGTAACTCAGTAAGTGTCATATGTTAGTGTACTGTAAGTAGTGTGTTGGTGTACAGTAACTCAGTAAGTGTAATGTGTTACACATCAGTGTCAGACTAATTAATGAGCTTCTATTAAAGACTGGTGCACTGAGAGACTCTAGAGTCTCTTCACCTCCATACTTAAGTACATTTCAACTATGAGAGACAAAATGAGAAAAAAAATCCAGGAAATCACATTGTAGGATTTTTAAAGAATTTATTTGTAAATTATGGTTGAAAATAAGTATTTGGTCAATAACAACAGTTCAACTCAATACTTTGTAACATAACCTTTGTTGGCAATGACAGAGGTCAAATGTTTCCTGTAAGTCTTCACCAGGTTTGCACACACTGTAGCTGGTATTTTGGCCCATTCCTCCATGCAGATCTCCTCTAGAGCAGTGATGTTTCGGGGCTGTCGCTGCACTCCCTCCACATATTTTCTATGGGGTTGAGGTCTGGAGACTAGCTAGGCAACTCCAGGACCTTGAAATGCTTTTTACGGAGCCACTCCTTCGTTGCCTGAGCGGTGTGTTTGGGATCATTGTCATGCTGGAAGATCCAGCCACATCTTCAATGCTCTCACTGATGGAAGGAGGTTTTGGCTTAAAATCTCATGATACATGGCCCCGTTCATTCCTCACTTAACACGGATCAGCCGTCCTGTCCCCTTTGCAGAAAAACAGCCCCAAAGAATTATGTTTCCACCCCCATGCTTCACAGTAGGTATGGTGCTCTTGGGATGCAACTCAGCATTCTTCTTCCTCCAAGCACGACGAGTTGAGTTTTTACCAAAAAGTTGTATTTTGGTTTCATCTGATCACATGATACTCTCCCAATCCTCTTCTGGATCATCCATATGCTCTCTGGCAAACTTCAGACGGGCCTGGACATGTACTGGCTTAAGCAGGGGGACACGCCTGGCACTGCAGGATTTGAGTCCCTCTCGGCGTAGTATGTTACTGATTGTAGCCTTTGTTACTTTGGTCCCAGCTCTCTGCAGGTCATTCATCAGGTCCCTTCGTGTAGTTCTGGGATTTTTGGACACCGTTCTCATGATCGTTTTGATCCCACGGGATGAGATCTTGCGTGGGGCCCCAGATCGAGGGAGATTATCAATGGTCTTGTAAGAGCTTCTTAAAGAGCTTCTTAAAGAAGAAGTTACAGGTCTGTGAGAGCCAGAAATCTTGCTTGTTTGTGGGTGACCAAATACTTATTTTCCACCATAATTTACAAATAAATTCTTTCTTTTCAATCAGTGGCTGACTAAAGACTTTTTTGCCCCACTGTATGTCTTATGTATGTAACCATTTTATTTATCTCTCTCTCTTTCTTTCTCTCTGTCTCTCTCTAGAACTCTCGTCTTTAAAACTCTGATCCAGATTGTCATCCTCGGTTGTCCCTGGATTCTGGGTTTCTTCACGCAGGGCAGTAAGGTGTTGGAGATTGTCTTTCTGTTCCTCAACTCCCAGCAGGGCACCTTCATCTTCCTGGTCCACTGTGTCCTCAATCAAGAGGTCAGCCATTGTTTGTATCTAATTCGATTAGCATCCTATCCATAACAAACCCCTTTCACTTAGCAACTTGTGGGAAAGATAATAAAGAATGTAAAGATAAGCTTGGAGGGCAGAGAGTGACTAAGGGGAGGACAGAGAGAGCTCAGCACTTTCTTGTAGTACTTCCTTACTTTAGATAACATCCATGAGATGGACACAAGAAAGGCACTGCAAACCCAGATAAACCCTGAGAGTGCCCAGGGGGTTAAATGTGATGCAGACAAGAAAGGCAAGAGCGAAGGGACACCCATGAGAAACTCAAGGGACTTTAGCAAATTACCACCTCAGACTTTTATATATCTCTGAAAAGAGAACCAAGACTTAATGCAGAGGTCGAGGTTAACTATCCCTAGGCAGGTGGAACATTTCCCATTGATTGCCCTTAATCACAAGAAGTGTTTCTTTGCCTCCTGATTGCTGGGGAGTCTGGGTGCTTACACAGTCTGGTTTGATACAGTTTTTTTGGTGGTCCATGAATGTTGACCTTCCATATAATATAGCTAGCGCATTCAAAACTTATTGTGGTGAATTGTCGTTGTTGGGGCTTCTGTTTTAAAAGGAATCATACAGGTAATGGGTGTTAAGAGAAAATACTGAACATTCCCAGTCAGCATGGCTCACCCACAGATTTCCTTTTTCTACGTTCTACTTGTTCCTCCAATTCTGTTATAGAACACCCTTATAAACTATATCAAGTCATAACAATAATCATAACAATCAAGACATAACAATCATCATACCCATGATTCTTTGCTTAGTACAGTTGTGCTGTTGATCATTGCAGTGGAGTCCATAATTAGTAGTTATGGGGCTCATGCTGCTGGTGGGTCAGTAACTCTTGGACGTAATTCCTTGTGTTATCTGTGAATCCCTGGAATCGTGTAATCCCTGGAAAAACATGGTGTTATTGAAATGATCCTATATTGCTTGGCTGCTCCAACGTTGGCTGGCTGCTAACTCACTTGCCATAGCCACACTGGTGCTAGTTTCAGTGGCAGCAAAATGTTCAGTGTAACAATTCGCACATCTCTGTTGTGTTTGGTTTGGGAAATGAGTAACAATTCAATCTGTAAACCAATCTTTTGGGGATTTTGACAAATTTTCAGATTTACAAATATGCTGTGTCTTATTGTAATTTTTTACACAGGCATGGTTACAGATATTAGTATGTATCCTAGCTAGGAGAAATAGGTTAGGTAGGTCCACCCTTGAGAACAAGAGCCAGTGCTGGTACCTAGACAGAAAAGTACAGAGTTCTATGCAGCATAACTGCAATACAATTAGTGCTTCACCAAGAAATGGTCATTTGTCATTGCCATAAGGTGCGGATAAGTAGGTCTGTTCTTGGACTTGTAGGCAAGAATTAGTGTCTTAATTCTGATGGTATGAGTGAATTTGGGAAGACTGGAGACAAGCCATGTTGATGTATTCTGGAGTAGTTGCAAGGGCCTGATGCTCTGTAGAGGACGACCAGCCAGGAGTAAGTTACAGTACTCAAGCTTTGACATGACAAGAGACTGGACCAGCACCTGGGTGGCCTCCTGAGGCAGAAAGGGCCAAATCTGTCAGGTGTTGTAGAGGAGAAATCTGTTTCACAGTGTAATGTTCACAACATGAGCCGGTCTTACTGGTCTTACAGAATCACACCAAGGCTTTGTTGCTTTAGCAAACATGGTGGCCTGACACTGTACTGAGAGACACTACTTCTCTATGTGTAGCTCAATAAATATTACCCATATCAGTCAAAATGTATCATCATTTATTGTTCCTGGTAACCCTTATCTTCTGGCTGCACCTATTCTTTTGATGTGAGTGTACATTAAACATAACTTAAAGCTTGAAAGAAAATCTATAATTGACAGTAGATGTTTATGCTCCCTTCCAGTGTTTGGGGCTTACTAACTGTCTTATATACTTCCAGGTCAGGCAGCAGTACAAGAAGTGGCTGTACGCAGCTTGCCAGTGCTTTGAGAGACCAGTAGACATGGCAGAAAGAACCTCTACATCCAGACTGTAATTAAAACAGCATTACAGTAATATTCATAAATGATTTACTATTTCTAAAAAGAGATTGGTTCAGAACATCCAAACCTTCATATATATTCATAAATCATGTTGAAATGATTACTCATACACGGTTGCCCTAGTTTAGGGATGCAAAATTAACAGACATAAGCTAATCAGTCTCTCCTTATCCATTTTGTATCTAACCAGCTTATTCTGTGTAGTAAAAAGAACTGGTTATTGAGTATATACTGAAATTCTACATAGAACAGTGACTTATATTCTCATTGTAATTAAGTAAGACTGTAATTAAATGTGGCCAGTTGCACCGTGGTGTAAATGTACTTGTTTCCTTTTGTCACAATATTGTTTTTAATGTTTTTATGCTGTTTCCTGTTTGAATACTACTTTTGATTGGATTAGCTTAGTTTGTTTTATCTCTTGTTGTCTTTTTGAACATTTTATAACAAGCTCTCTGCTTTATAAATCCTGTGATACACTGGATGTTATAGAACATTAAGAATGTAACAATTCATTTTAATAGTCATTTAAACATTTCAATGAAAATGATGTGTTTAAATCTTAATTATGTCCACTTTGATTCAGATGAAGTCTTATCTTGAAGACCTCAAATAAATAAGATTTAAACACATCATTTTTATTTAAATGTTTAAAGTACTAGTAAATTAATCATTTTATCAGTTTACTGGGTTGGTGTATTTGAGTAATTAGTGTGTTTTAATATATAAACAAAGCAATGTGCAACACTATTATTACCCAACAATATATTCTTCTTCTTTTTCTTCTTCTTTTTTCTTGTTGTTCTTCCTCATTATTATAGGTTAGTAATTTTTTTACCACAGTTTTTCAGATATCAACTCCAACTCTAGAATGTTCGGTCTGATCAGGAATGATGTACTTCTATTCAGCTCTTTGATCTGATGTAGAGTTTTCATATAATCATTCAATGACAATTTCTATCCCATATCAGCAACTTATTAAACTTTTTGGGTGCTATAGCAGTAAACAAGCAACTCCGTAGCATCAATCCAGGATCACATACCAACCATCTCAGTATACACTGTGTAGTCAGAAGTATCTGGATATTGCTCAACAGCAGTACCAGCTCCTTACCACAGTCATGCACTGAACCAAACTGTTATTGTGCTTTCCCATTGTCAACATTTTAGCTCTTCCCCTGTTTCAACATGTTTCGACATACTGGCTTTGCACATTTTGATATTTGATTATTATATCAAAACATGAGACAATAATTATTCAAAATCATTTATTCACCACAACAGTTCAGTGCAGTTGTCGGTTGTGATAAAAATAGTACATAACTAATTTTCTTTTTGTAATGTCGGTTCAGAAGAAGAACAGGAGAATGCTATTTTCCTGAGCAATGTAAATGCTTTTTAATAAAGCAGAAAAGGTCACTGAATAACAGCAAGAACAGCAGGCAGGTCATCTCTAGACACACAACACCCACTGACAGTTCACACTACAACCACACCTACCTCACTGGACTTTAAAAACTGAATTACTATTTTCTTCACGGAGATAAAGTTTATATCATTTGCTGATCTATCACATACCTGAAGACTAAATGTTCAAGCATTAAACATCATGTAAGCAGAACTTCGTACTTTGTTTAAGCAGCACTGGTCAACCTGCACTTACTTGATTACTGCATTGTCCATTCGGTAGCTTAACCTAATATACTAAGCTAACTTTTACAGTCACTAATAAGTTATAATGCACACATTTTGGGAACCACTTAACTGTTAACTGTTCATCTAATTTCCTAGTGGCCTCTTTCTGTAACGACCAGTTCTGAAAACAGGGATTTTGTCCGGGTATTTTGTGCATATATAAATTACAAATATGTATAAAGTTAGACACACCCAAATTTGGTCTACAGCACAGATAAAGAAAGGGTTATAAGGCTACATTAAAAAACATGTAGTTGGTGTAAAACCAAATCACAAAAACTGAATCTAACTGAAACATAAAGACGCTTTTAGAATAGCACATCTCAGCTGATAATACAACAGACTTTCCAGATCTACACAAAGGTAAGAGGAAGCTCTGCTGGGTTATCAGTGAAATAGATCAGTGGATATGCAGGTTAATCAGGCGTACAGTAGTATTTGTTTGTTGCTTCCTCCTCCAATTCTACAGTGCTGTACAGTGTGTGACTCTGCAGAACATGAAGCTGATCTGTCTGGCTGGTTCATGTGCAGATGATGAATAATGATTGAGATAACTAGCTTTAAGTCATTGGTTGGTCCATTAATGCTTACTAGTACTACTACATTGGGTTCTGAGATAAAATTTAATTCTTCTTAAAAATATTTTTTTATTTGTTAGTGTTGCACTTTTCATTATCAGCCACAATACATTTGGACAGCATATCACCAATGGCAGATACATGTAAAGAAAAAAGAAGGAAAAAAAAACAATCTAGAAAGATTTTCTAGATTGGTCCAGAGAGGAGACCATATTTGCCCAAACCTCTCTGATCTCTGGTGCATGTCATGGGTCAGTTTCTCGAGAGGAAGCATCCCTCTCCCAAATACCCTTTAAGTTTGTCAAAGAAGACACAGACTCATTGGACAACATAGTGTAAATCTTTGAAATCAGCCCTTTGAGTCATATTGTTTGGAGAAAAGCTGTTCCATCTTCGTCAGATCCATTCACAACTCCCCCTTATCTAGAAGAGACTTAATGAAATGTCTAATTTGGAGAGCTCTAAAAAAAATCTGATTTCGACAAACTATGTTTCTCCAACATTTCCAGGGAAGGACAACAAGAGTCCGACAAGAAATCTGTTTTATTTCCTGTCCAATTAAGGAGTCCTATATTATCCAACTGGGAGAGAAAATCAGGATTAAGTGCAACTGGAGAAGACAGAGAGAGACATCTAGGTATCTTTAAATAATTTGACATCCTTCTATCGGACTATTTAAATGTTTAAAGAATAAACTGGATAAATAACAAGGAAGAGACTGAAATAAATATAGAAGACGAGGAAGAACATTCTTTCTTAAAACATTTATCCTGCTGAAAAAGGACAATAGGAGAGAACACCAGATACCCAGATCAGCCTTAATTCTGTTCCCGAGGGGCAGATGGTTTTTCAAAAAAAGAGCATTAAGATTTGGTGTTAGGATAATTAAACCCCTCTGTAGTTTCAATTCTAAAACGTAACAGAATGTTCAGTCAGAAAACACATCAACGTTAGGACAAAGTTCAAACTCCCATTGAGCACAGACATGGCCAGAACAAGTGCAAATGCTGACACCTAGAAAGAAAAATACAGAATTAAATAGAGCACAAGTGCACTACCTAGCAATACCTAGCCAGTTGAGCTGTGCAATACGCAGCTACAATTCACTAAACATTTAGATTAGTGCCCAGTTAAGAGCTTCACAAAGAGATGGTCCTCAGGCTGCGTTTGAAGGACATCCAGTGGAAGTTAATTCCACCATCTGGGCTCCAGGACAGAGAAGAGTCTGGACCCTTGTCTTCTATGTACCTTGAAGGATGACGGGGCAAAACGAGCTGTACTTGAAGCTTTAAGGGTTTGAGGTGCTTGCCAAAAGGTAGACAGGGGGTTGTCCAATCTTGGACTTGTAGGCAAGCATGACTATCCACGAAGAGATATCAGTCAGGCATGAGATGCGACTCCTGAGATGCAACTGCAAACCTAAATATCAGATGGTGGGAAAGAAAGTCTTAAAAGATCTTAAGGGATGCAGCCATCATATGGTCCAACACCAACAAGCTCAACCAGTACCATACAGACTAACACAAGGATAAAAAAGCATTAGCCCTGTATTACCAGCATGGACATCATGACAGCTAAAAGGAGGCAGAAAAAGACATTAGGAGTAGAAAACAGAGAAAATGAGACTAATGGAGAGTACCTTATAGAGAGGCATCTGAGTGTACACAACAATAAAAGTCTTTAACTCATTTATTAAGAGGATAACAGTAAACTGTACAGCAATGAAAGTTCTTCAAGGTAAGAACTGATCTCTCCATAGGAGAGAACTGTAATGTTATAAAGGTATAGCTTTTATTTGTCACAAATCCTCTATTCAACAGGTGCATCAGCTCAGCAGGAAATCTATTCGTTTGTTTGTTTATGGAAAAGCTGGTTAAGTCCCTAGCAAACTGAAAGCTCCCAGCCTCTAAAAACAAAAAAATGCAAACAAATGCCTCTTAAAAAGAAACAGATCACACTTTGTAACAGTCAGAGTTCATGCTGTGCCTTTAAGAAAGCGGCATTGTATTTACATATTCCTGTGTGACCTCTGCAGAAGGAGAGAGCAGTGTGGAGAAGAGAGTGGGTTTCGGCAGTTATCCTAAAAATTCTTATCTTTTATCTGCCTTCACTCTCTTTATCACTAGAGCTTAGCTACAGTCTAACTTATGTATAAGTGGACCGTTGTGGCCGGGAGATTGGTTTCAGTTGGTAAACGGGAATAACCGAGCATATTGGAGTATCCACACTAATGTCTGTGTGGCTCAAGTGCTTCTACTAACTTCTCTCCTCATGGATACCAAGAAGGTTCTCCATCATTCTCCGGGCTGAAGTGTTACAAGTGGCGCCTGAACGTCTGTCTCTGGACCATTTATCGATCAGCGAATATTCGAGCTAGTAATTCTGCCTGAGACCAGCTAAGTACTATATGAAAAGACTTTAAGCAGTGCCATTGCCATTAGCTACAAGCTGCTACTGTTTAGCTGCGTGCAGCCTTTTTTCCATCTATTTGAGCTGACTCTGACTCTTTTGACTGTTGACCAAATCATTTATGCTAGCATGGCGAGGTGTTTTTGTTGGGCTGACTTTTACTGCTGTTCGGCTGCCGCGAAGCAATCAGGCGACGGTTTTCTCTGTGTGCGAGCGTGTGCTGTGGATTTTTGCTGCTTAAACTGGACATGCATCTGAAGGTGATTCTCAGTGACTGTGTGGGTGATTTTGCTTAACTTTGCTGGCTCTGTGACCCTTCAGTAGCCGTGCAATGGCTGAGACGACCCCTCCTTCGCTCTCGAGTCACTTCCTCAACTCTTTGTTCTTCGACCTTACCTATACGTGATTCCGCAGTCAGGATGACAGCCCAGGTTCCACAGTCTAACAGTGGTTCTTCCTTTCTTACAACCAATTCTTGCTTCTGTTCCACACCAGTCGAAATTGGAGCCTCCTGTGTTCACGGGGGACAGCAAAGTGCAGCCAGATGAATGACTACAGTCCATGAACATCTATAGAACTTATTTTGATTTAACTGAGGCACAAGTTTTCCTTGGGCTGCCACGTTTTCTGTCCAAAGAGCCAAAGAAGTGGTTCACTGTTCTCAGAACACACAGTCACCTGTTATGAGAAGCATTCTTGATTGTGTTCAGGCACCCGAAGAACCACTTCCTACATTTGTGGCGCACATGCTTAGTGAGTTTAATGAATCTGCTCTCCTGGGTTCACTTCTTATACCGGCCCGCATTGCAATTCCCATTCTCTGCAGAATACCAATGGTGGCAGTGCCTCTGCTGTTCATACACCCATCCGATTCTCAAGCATTTCTCCAGCAGGGAATGACACTTCAGGAGCAGGTAGACCTGCTGGCAGGAGATCTTGAGGCAGGCGGCGGGGAAACCTAAGAGGAGGGAGGATGTTCTCAAGAGGCACCCCTCCCTCCAGGACACAGAAATGCCTCATTTACAACTTGCAGCGTCAGACCAGGCTTACCTAGAACATGTAGAAGATGTCACTTCAGAAGTTGAAGATTCTTGGAATGGATTTCATGCAAAGACCTTTAGTGAGTATCCACATCCTGTCCTGAACAGTGGCCTGTAATGTTGACATTTCAGAACCAGTTTTTGATTCAGATAAATTGCCTGACTTAGCCTTTCAGGATAGTCACATGATGCATTTTGAAGCCCCTTCCTCTACTTTTTGTGACAAGGTCAAGAATGCCTCCCTAGATTCAGGGGAAAGTGTGAAGCTGTTGGCGTTATTAAAGGAATTCAGTGATCTGTTTGATGGTCCCCTTGGCTGCACATCTTTAAAGGAGCATGCCATTGACACAGGCAATGCTAGACCCATTAACCTTCAAACTTATTGCACATCACCTGAAGAAAAAATCGAGGAATGGAAAAACAAAAGATGCTTAAGAAGGGAATTAGCAAACCTTCTTATGGCCTGTGGGCTGCCCCTGTTGTTATTGTGAAAAAGCCTTGTGGTGAACCAAGGTTCTGTGTGGATTACAGGGGCCTGAGGGCTTAAGGCTCAAGACTGCTTTCATTTCACACTGTGGGCTATGCCAGTTCAGGGTTCTCCCTTTTGGTTTGAGCAATGCACCGGCAACTTTTCAGAGGCTTATGAATACAGTTCTTGCTGGCCTTATTTACAAAATTTGTAAATCAAAGTAGCTTGAGATGGCTAATGTCTCGTCCTATTCCTGCTGGCCAACTTGCAAGATGGTCCCTTAGGCAGGACTTTGATTTCAGCATCGTGCATAAGCCAGGAGTCCATAATAAAGTTCCGGATGCACTCTCTCGCAACCCGCTGCCCACTGAAGATATTCCACTGCAGATCCTCCCTGACTATGCCATTATTGCAGGTCTTGATCTTTGCGCCCTGCACCCAGTGCTGTTGCAAGACTGTTGTCATCTGAGACAGCCACAGCTGGATGACCACAAGATTGGCACCTTGCTGCGTGAACTAGAGAGCACTTCTGAGGATGAGAGGAATGAGGTGAATCCTCCGTATGTCGAGCAGGATGGTCTGTTGTATTTCCTTGACCCTAAATCCCACTGTGGGTTGCATCCAATGAAACAGCTGTATGCACCGACGGCCTTTAGAAGCACATTGCTCAGGTACTACCATGACCATGCAATGGCTGGACACTTGGGTGTCACCAAGACTTTAGCACGCCTGAGGCTCATGTTCTTTTGGCCAAAGATGGCCTCTGACATAAAGAGGTATTCTGCACGGTCTGCCAGCTCACAAAGCCAAATCAGAGGAAGCCTGCTGGTCTTATGGTCCCAATCAGCCCCCAGAGACCATGGGAATATGTTGGAGTTGACTTTGTGGGTCCTCGGTCACGCACACCTTGTGGAAATGTCCACATAATTGTCTTTGTGGATTATTTCTCAAAATGGGTGGAGATAAGTGCTTTGAGAGAGGCTACAGTCCAAGTTGCATCCAGTAGGTTCCTGGGTGAAATTGGCATGGTGCCGCCAAATACCTCATCTCTGATAGAGGTTCACCGTTCGTTAGTGAGCTCTTCGAACATGTGCTGTCCACTGACCTGAAGACGAGTGGAATATCAGTTGGAAGATCTTGTCAGGGTCAAGACTCACTCAAGGTCAGATGCAGTTGCAAATTTCACGGCTAAGCTTGCCCCAGTGTACAGCAGTCCATATCACATTATCGAGAAGCTTTCAAATGTGACATATAGGCTTAGAAAGGTGGATACAGGCATGGATGCGGATGTCTTCCATAATGTCAACCTGCAGCCCTTCCACACGTGGGACACTGCGGCTACTAGCAGGACATCTCTGCCTCATACAGAGGTCCCTGAGTCCGGGAAAGTGGAGGATAGTTTCATACCCGACCCCGATAGTCCTGGCCCCGTTTACACATAACCCTCAAATAACGCCATGGAAGAGATGAACGCACCTAATCTAGAAAAGGTACTATATTCTTGTTTGTGGGTGAATTGTAATGTTATGTAAATGTAATGTTACTTTCTGTCTTTAATGTCCTATATTTGTTTTTATATTGGTACTGATATGTATGTCAGTACTTACTGAATTTTACTGTTAGCATATCCTGTGTTCTGGCAGCTTTTCGGCTTAACCATGTATGGTGGTCTGATGAGTTTATGTCTGTTTTTCTATTTGTACGGCTGGGGACAGCCTTTCCATGGGGAAAAGGCTAGCAAGAAGGCTCTCCCTCATTCTCCAGGCCGAAGCATTACAACTTTTTCAAGCCTAGAAATGCAAGAAGGCGTGTTTCAAACCTGGTGTCTGCTCATCGAAATATCATCATTCCTACATTGTTAACAATGAAAACAAATGTAATACAGCTTTGGACCTGTGAGTATTGTTTTATGTTTCCTGAGTTTGATGAATGAAATGAAACGAATGAAGCTGTATATGTGTGAATGTACTGATGATGTATGTAAGTGATAACAATATTAGAGTGAAAGGAGAAGTTTATTTGGGAAACCATGCAACTGAAAATAGGCTCTAGTACCCTGTTAGGTCATTGCTATCCTGGAAACATTGAGATATGGCTGGGCATGGAGGCACACAGGTTCCGTTTGGCATCCTGCAGCTCTTTTGCCCACAGATGTTGCAGCTGGCCCTGTACGTCCTACACACTCGTAGGTTGCCGAAGCTGCTGGCCCAGCTGGTTCTATAAATGCTCAATTGGTGATGAATATGGTGACTGGGTGGGCTTAGGAACTGTTGCAGTCTGGCGGAGACATCCCTGGGAAACCCTTGCCGTGTGTGGGCGAGCATTATCCTCCTGGAAAATCCGAGTTGGAAGCCCTGCCATGAGAGGCAACACATGCGGCAGCAGGATGTCCTGCACATATCGCTGAGCTGTTTGTGCCCCTCGTATTACTACTAGGGGTGCCCAACTGTCATATGCAATGACTACCCAGATCATCACACTGGTTTCTTATTGTAGCATCGACTCAGAAGAAGAGCAAGAGAATGCTGTTTTCCTATGCAAGGTAAAGGCTTTTTTTTAACAAAGCAGAAAAAGTCACTGAATAACAGCAAGAACAGCAGGAAGGTCATTTCTAGCCATACAGCACCCACTGGCCTTGCACACTACAACCACACTTGACTTTAAAAGTGATGCAGCCATCATATGGTCAAACACCGACAACCTCAACCAGTACAGTGCAGACCAACATGAGGATAAAAATACATTAGTCCTGTATTCCCAGCAGAAAAAGACATTAGGAGGAGAAAACAGAGAAAATGAGACCCATGGAGAGTACCTTATAGACAGGCATCGGTGTGCACATTTACATTTACAGCATTTAGCAGACGCTCTTATCCAGAGCGACTTACAACCGTGCTTAGTGTTCTGTTGGACAATATTCCAGCTAGTACAGCACAACAATAAAAGTTTATTAAGAGGATAAGAGTAAACTGTACAGCAATGAATGATCTTCAGGGCAGAAACCTACCTCTCCATAAGAAAGCATTGTAATGTAATAAAGTTATAGCTCTCATTTGTGGACATCACAGATCCTCTATTCAAGAGGTGCATCAGCTCAGCAGGAAATCTATATGGTTTCCAAACCACATTGTTTGTTTACGGAAGAGCTGGTTGGCTCGTTGGCAAAACAAAAACTCCCAGCCTCTAAAAACAGAAAAAATGCAAATAAACCTCTTAAAAAGAAACGGATCACACTTTCAAACCTGGAAATGCAAGAAGGCGTGTTTCGAACCTGGTGTCTGCTGATAGAAATATCTCCCTTCCTGCAAACAATTATTAACAATGAAAAATCTAATACAGCTTTGGACCTGTGAGTATTGATTTATTTTTCCTGAGTTTGAGTCGTTTCAGAATTTGTGCAAGAATCTGTGTAATTTACTGTCAGGGTGTATTTAATGGTCACTATGCAGATTTGCTTATTGGTCGTAGTGTATCTGCTCTGTGTTTCTTTGTTTTAATCTTATGGCGATGTTGTTCTAGTTATCGTTCTTGACCTCATCACTCTCTGTGTGTGTTTAGTCGTGTTCTTATAAGCTTGATTTAAGTGCTGTTACTCAGGAGTAATCTTAGCCGGGTGCTGTTGTTTTAATGGCGTGTGCTTTTAAAAGGTGTCTGTTATTTTACAGGTACTTCAAATTGATAACAGTTTCTTCCTCATCTTAATCTCAGTCTGTAGTGTCTGAAGTTTGCTCCTTTAGTTTTGCACTGTAGTAACAGGAAGGCCAAAACTGTTAATCTGTGTTAGCATGCTGGTAGTAAAGGCCAAACTCATTTGACCACAGAAGAGACATACGTGATAGATTTTTATAAAGAGAGATGTGTCCTGGAGAAAGAAACTGTGCCAGTAAACAAGAGAAAGCTAAGCTCTTCAAATAGCTTCCAGGACTGTGTTTTCTAAGTTTCTTGTTATTTTTTAAGACATATTTAATATTTAATATTTGCATATTGCTTAAAAGGTGTTCTAAATGCCGTCTGAAGTTAGTGAGTACGAATAAGAATAAGAATAAGAATAAGAGAGCTCTGTGCTTCTGTCCACCAAACCAGGGCAGAATCTTTTATTTGGAGACCACATACTTGTGGTCAGTTTCAGTGAAACCAGGCTCAAAGTTTAGGTGATTCCGTTTCACAGATTAATTCCCTGCATGTGACCTCAAAGATATGTTTTAATTGTTTATAGTTTCAATAATATAAAGCACACAGTAAACAGGGTGGACAGGACAACTCATTTTCCAGTCTCTCTTTATCTCTTAGAATGAAGCAGACTCATCTAAGCCTGATCTAAGATAAAAATCTGTTCTGATCTGGTGTCCTGTTTTAAGCCTCTACCAGAAATGTGCTTGGAGCTAGAACATGTGCTTCAATATGAGTGGGTGGGGCTAAACTGCTCTGGGCTGAATGGGTGGAGCTAAAATGCTGTAGGTTTAATGGTGGAGCTAAACTGCTGTAGGCTGAATAGGTGGAGCCCAAACCGGTGTAGGTTGCATTACATGCCTTACTTCAGACTCCTTTATTTTAAAAAAGGGCGTGAAATTTGGTTTTCCCTAAAATTGGGCCTTTTTCTGCAGCAAACAAAGAGAGGGATCCTGTTAAAATACATTGATATTAAATCAGTAAGAATTTCCAAAACCTGCTGGAAACACTTATTCATCCAGGCCCCTTATATCCACCCTAATACTGTGTGTCCACTTTGTTACTTGCCAAGACAGTAACAGAGAGACGTTTTAAGCTACGTTAAGTCAGCCATTACCCTGTTTGTATGTTGACAGTTTTCTCTAATCACATGTGGGCTATGATGAGAGAAGTTTCAGGACAGTTATGTGTTACATTGTACTGTGAGCAGACCCACAGACAGGTATGTGAGCTTTCACCAGTTCTTTATCTCTCCACCAGGTGTCACTATTGCTCTACTAACATCTATCACAACCAGCACAGCAGGTAAGTAAAGCCTCCCAGACTATTGAAGAGTTAATGTAAGTGATGTAAATGTCCTGACATTCACAAAAAGACTCCTTTATTTCATTAATGCAGTGGTTCCCAAATTTCTAACAGACTTGTACCGCCTTGTACATTATGCTTCGTGCTGCAAACCCCTGACCGGTCCTTATACACACATACTTGCATATATATCATGACAAATATGTAATTTATATAATATTTAGACCTTAGACAAAATGTACCAACCTTAATATATGTGTGTTTATGTTGCAATGACACAATCCGGGGGGGTTCTTTTAATTCATTTGTCTGTTTGAAACAGTAGATTACAAAAAGATACTATTAGGCCCTTCTACTCTGGGAAAGTAAATGTAGTTCAGCTTTAAAAGGCATATAAGGAAAGTACTACACAGAGCTGTAAGGTTATTACTGTACCTTTAAGGGCAACCTGTTTGTACTTTGGTGAACTTGTGTACTTTTCTGACAATGTTCAACCAGCCATCTTTTGTTGATGCTGAAAATGAACAATACTTAAAAATAACAATATGAAGAATGTCAAGTAAGAGCAGGAATCAGAGGTGTGCACCATAAATCATATATACTTTATTTAGTCTTTGTTATCATGCACTTGTGTGATAAAGTAGCCTAGGTTGTCTTGTAATACTGTGAGCAGATCACTGTCTGGGAAAATAGAGTATGATCTGCTCGTAACATTAATAGCATTATCATTTCTATCAGTATCAAGTGAAAACTTTATTAAGTGATCTCGCTTTTCACTATGACGCTCGTGTTAACAGCTTAACTTTCACACAGCCAGTACAGAGCGGCACTGAAGTGCTGTATTTATAGGATGGAGATGGAGCAGCAATATACAAAAATACACTCAAATAATCAAAAGAAAGAAAGTGAAACAGAAACACAAATTCTGTTGTGCATGACGGTTATTAAACTATATACCTGTTAAATATTCTGTGCTCCATACAGATTTCCCAAACAACCTACAGGCTAGTAGCTATCGCCTAATCACAAATCAGAATGATGTTGAGGGTAAACAAATGTAACAGATGTTTATGTTGAACACAGTAACTGTTTTGACTGTTGGTCCATTTGAATACAGTATATCTGTAGGTCTTTCTTCCTGCTCTGACAATAGCCAAGGTAGCCACACTCTTCTCCACATGGCCGTGTCCTACAGTTGACAGCTAATCCGCAGTAGGAGTAATATACATTCTTAAGACGATTCAGTTCATTTAGAAAGTCCAAACAGAACACATTATACAAGTATATGAAATACAAGTATATCGTCGCTGTCCAAAGAAAAACAAGTATCTCCAAAATGCCAAGGTTACAGGAGAGGGCAAAAACCTCATTTAATTTGAATGGAAGTCAATTGATCCAGACATTTTCCAAGAAGTTTTGGCCCATTTCTGTTGGTCCATTCATCATGAAACTTTCACACAGTGTAAACAGCAGATGCTGTGTTCAAATGATGCATGAAAGTGAAAATCGACAAAAATATACATGTTATACATGAGATACATGTTTTTCTTTGGACAGCGACGATACGAAATCCAACCGCACTGCACTTTTCTGACGGCTTTGTTTTGTGAAAACTGTAAATCTGACACACCTGCTTGATGGAAAAGGAGTGAAATGTCTATAAATGGTTTTGGTAGTGACCCAAAAGCTTAAGATTGCTCTTGTTTCGCTATAGCAGCTGTTTTCAACTCTTCTATGCAGTTTCACTCCCCTGGCATTTATTCCGCTTTGTGGCAGGATTGCAGAAGCATTGTCCTCCCTGAGTTTTTGGGGGAGCAACCCAATGCCCACCCCATAGTTGGTGCCTATGGTAACATCTTCCACTCAGCAATTACCAGCACTACAACAAGGTGGTAGAAGTATACAAATTCCTTACTTAGGTGAAAATACTTGTAATCTAGTAAATAAAAATACTCCAGGAAAAGTAGAAGTACAAAAGTATGCTCTGAAATGTATGTCAAATATGCAAAAGTATTTATTTAAAAATCAGTTCTAATTCAATTTTTAAACATCTTTTAAACATCATTAATTAATTTATCTATTATTTATTTAGTTATTTATTTTCATGATTGCACATCCATGAAATTGAGCACATAATGGTTTATACTATTTTTATAAGACCTGAATACATCTACAAAAATCTACTCGTCTAGAGCATCAGCACGTTTACGTTTGATTTCCTTTAGAAGCATTTGAGATGGGCACTGTTGGAATCTCTACCAAGAAAAGAATGCTCATTTTTATTTTAGCAGTTGTAAAAAAAATATGGCCATCCTAACATAACATCAGTTTTCCCACTCCATCTCATCTCATTCTCCAGGTGTGTTTGTTGAACCTGCCAGATCAAATAATTCCTAAATAAGGCAGTGATGGGAAGTCGATTCCAAAATAATCAATTCTTCAACACGTCAAAGGTTGACTCTTGGTCAATGAGTGAAACAGTTGAAATGCATGGAGACGACACTTCCACGTTTGTTCCATTATAATTGGCACTGAGGCGAGCAGGAAAGAATCGGACAAACTCTGCTCACAAAAGCTTTTCCTGTACGTCCTGCAGGACAGCTCTCCATCATCTCTCTCGTCATGATTAAGGTCGCAATAAACAATTTTAAGGAGCGGAACAAGTAAGGAAAACCAATAAACAAATACTGTTTGTTACAGAATGTAAGGTGGTCCTAGGTGGACCTAAAAGACCAATAAGAAACCTCTGCCTTTTAAAGGAGGAACAAGAATATTTCCTCATATCACTGTAATCTGTAGCTACTCGAAGTTGGGTAAATGAAAGTTCAGCAGGCTGTACTGAGTAAAATAAAGTTGATTTGAGGAAAACTCAGAGCTGTGTGTCAGTAAATTAAGGCTGTGTATGCAGGTTTTATTGATGCGCACTGTCTGTTTTAAGTGCTGGCTCATCTTTGGCATCATTTCTCAAAACACCATCACTGGTTCACCTGCTGATCACAGCAGCTACAAATAAATTATCAAGCATGATCCAAACCACCTCTGAGAGTAGACGACCCGGGTACATGACAAACCTACATTTACATTTACAGAACTTAACAGCAGTCAATAAAGAATCTTAATAAAGCATACTCACATTGTACCTGTCTGCACATAACAACGCACGGTAAACTGAATTAACTAAAAAGTGTTTAGTTGGTCCAACCTAAAAAAAAAATTATCTAATTTGTTAAACGCAAATGAATTAGGTTTATTCAACCTAAACAAAAGGACATAAACAAACGATTCTTTCAATCAATGTTATTTTTTGAGTTGTGTAAAATTTATTTAACTGCTTGTAACAAATTAGAGTGATTTCTTTAGGTTGCAGTTTTTACATTGTATTGTTGTTAGTTTTACAAGGCCTGCAATGTTCAGGAGGGTCCGGAATGAAACGTTTTATTCTTTGATACGACCTTCAATAGTGAAAGACTTAAATATCTACCTGACTGCGTAAGAACTATTAAAACATGTGCTGAGTTCTCCATGTGCTGGAAACGGTTTGTGTCTGCAATTGTCCTCCTCACTGATTAAATGAAATTTAAATAAGATTAATGCCATTAGATGCACCTCTTGGGGTACCTGCACAATAGTTTGGAAGCCACTGATTTAATAAATGCATGTTTTTAATGTTTAATAAATCTGTTACACAGATTGTTACACAGTTGTAATACAGATTAATAACAGTGAGCAGTTTTGGATTTGGCTGAAATAGAAGAAGCTGAGAAAGTCATTTGTTATTGTGGTCAGCTGCCTGATTTATTCTGTAATAAAGGACATAATGTAAAAGTAATAATGATCTTAACCAGCTGACAGTACTGAAACACCAGTAAAGAAAACGTCTAATTTCTTCACCACTGATGCATGTTTGATTATTTTTCACAGCAGCTAATTTAAGTGACCCCTGCAACAACTACACCACTCTGGATCAACCCTGGAGAGGCACTAATGAGACTGGACTGTGGATCTGTGACTATAACTTCAACTGGAACGGCTGGTACCGGCTGCTGTACTACGGGATGAACATCCATATGCCAGAGAGCTGTGTTCATGAATACAGATGTGGTACTGATATCAGTCTGTGGCTGAATGGATCTCACCCTCAGATACAGGATGGAATAGTCACTCGTGGAGTCTGTGGGAGTTGGTCAAGTAACTGCTGTTACTTCAGTCCCCCCTCAATTCGAGTGAAAGCATGTCCAGGAAACTATTACGTCTATGAGTTTGTCAGGCCGACCCCCTGTGATTCGGCTTACTGTGCAGGTACTAATTGCAAGCTTTTACACTGTGATTTCTGTGATTTTCCTGTGATCTAGTTCTTGTTCTCAGGTCTATAGTCTTATTTTATGACCCCTCTTTAAGTTTCAGCAACAGATTTTTGATGTCCAACCACAACACCCGTGGAGAGACTTTAACACCCAGTAAACAAAGACAATACGACAACAGCAGTAGTACCAGCCAAACCCAGAGCAATTAGAACAACACGGCTAAGAGCTACAGTGCTGTGAAAAAGTATTTGCCCCCTACATATTTCTTTAGTTTTTGCACATTTGTCACACTTAAATGTTTCACATCAGTTTTTCAATGATAAAATAAGCTATCCAAACTGGCCCTGTGCTGGATGGTTCCTCTCCGTTTTAGCCCAGAGGACGTGGCATCCGTGCTATCCAAAAATAATTCCAGATTTTGATTGGTAGTACCACAGGACACTTTTCCACGTCTCATCAGTCCAACTTAAATGTGCTCAGGTCCAGAGAAGGAGGTGGTGTTTCTGGAACTGTTTATTTCTGGTTCCTTCTTTGCATGCTGAATTTTGTGGTGTGTGTTTGTGGAAAAGTGATGAACTGTGTTCACAGACTATGGTGTTGAGAAGTGTTCCTGATCCCATTCAGATTCAAGCGTTTATTGTCATATGCACAGAGAAGCAAGCAGTTGCACTGTACAATGCAATGCTTACTCTGCACTAGCTCCCAGACTACAAGTACAAACAATTACAGTATAAATACTAAGTACTGAATAAGAAAAAGACTAGAGGGAAGAAAACTAGATATGTACGGATATAAATTGAGAAAATGTACAATATATGCTATGTAACACTGTAAGGTATAGGAGCAGAACATATGTACGGTATGCAGTATTGGTGCACATGACAGAACTGTGGAATAGCAGCCAATTATAGTTTCAAGTATCCTTATTAAGTCTACATGCATCATACACATAGTGTACATAATGCAGTATAGACATAATAATACAGGTCTCATATAGAAGTGATACACTGGGATCACTAGGATATGTCGCCTGATTGTCTGGGCTGTCCTGACCACTCGCCGCAGACACTTGCGGTCCTGGGTGGAGCAGTTTTCAAACCAGACTGTGATGGAGCTGGTGAGAATGCGTTAAATGAAAAATAAATAAACCTGTAGAAGTTCATCAGAATTCTGGCTCGCATGCCAGTTTTCCTGAGTCTTCACAGGAAAATCAGTCATTGTTGTGGTTTTTTGACCAGTTGTGTTGTGTGACCAGGTGAGATCTTCACTGATGTCGACTACCAGAAATTTGAAGGTGCTCACTCTCTCTACTGCCCTCTGATAATTAAGCAGTGGTTTGTGCTGCTCTGCCGTCCTCTGATAGTCCACAATCATCTCCTTTGTCTTGTCAACATTTAAAGAGAGATTGTTGACCTGACACCATGCCACCAGATATGCCACCGTCTCATCCATCCCCAATGATCAGTCCCATGACCGTAGTATCATCAGCAGATCTGATGATGGTGGTGTCACTGTGAGAGGCAACACAGTCATTGGTGAACACCATGTACAGCATAGGACTTAGCACGCAGCCCTGAGGTGTCCCTGTGTTTATGATCCGTGTGCTGGGGGTGTGGTTTCCAATCCTGACAGACAGTGGTCTGCCCGTCAGGAAATCCAGCACCCAGTTACACAGGGAGGGTGTCAGTCCAAGAGTGTGGAGCTTATCAGTCAGTGTGTTTGTAGCTGGACCCCCATGTCCGGAACGTTGTCCGATAACCAGTTGTCCGTAAATATAAGACCAAAGCAGTCCCTTATTTCATGTTGCAACGTAATCCTGCCTCTGAGTTCATCCAGCTTGTTCTCGAGAGAGCGGACATTGGCGAGCAGTAACCTAGGTAGCAGTGGTTTGTAGCCCCCCTCTCTTGCCCTCGCCTCCGCTTCAGCCACTCTCTCCTCGGCTCGCGCTGGTCTCTCACCTTCGGTGGTGCTGGTGCGAGTACGAGCGTTAGAGGCAGTCCAGACTAAAAAAGTGAGTTTGTGCTGAACTTCTCAGATCTCCAGTAGCGCCTATCTACTGTATGTTATGATAGCACACGTTTTTTTGTACATACAGAATTACTATTAACACTGAAATAAAAGCTAAAAAGCGACGGTCACAGGAGCAGCATGCAGAGATGTCTGCTTCGACGGGCGCCATCTTGCCTAAGATGCACATGTAGTGTAGCACATGTAGTGACTCCAATCTTTTAATTACAGTATGTAGTGTAGATGATGATGATCATCTCCAAGTTCTTGGCTATTTAATGTTAAGAAATGTTCGTCTTGAACTGCTGCACTATTTGGCGGTACAGTCTTTCACAGATTGGTGACCCCTCCCCATCTTTACTTCTAAAAGACTCTACTTCTCTGGAAGGCTTATTATACCCAGTCATGTTACTGACCTGCTGCTAATTAAACGAATCAGTCATGAGATCAAATGGTGAATGTGAGAATATGTGTCATCTTTGTACTATTTTCAGTTAAGAACAGGATTTAAATGATTTGCACATAATTCTTGTTATGCACAGCTATTACTTGTCCTGATTTCTGCCTCCCGACCGTGGTGGCAATGGCTCGGGGATTTCCAAGGCCAGAACGAGCTAACTTTGCACCCGTTCTCTGGTAATACCCACAAATTTAGCGCGTTGTCCACCAACAAAGACAAGCCAGACTGGAGTTGCAGCGAAGTACCTTGACATTTATTGCAGACAGCTTGTTTTGCCTTCATTAAATTAGGAAGAGTGTGACCTGCAAGACAGATTTTTACATATTAAGCATGAACCAGAATAAGTGCTTTATTATAATAACCCTCTGTGTGCTTTAAGAGAGAAACCCTTATAAATGTTCATGCAATGAAGCCAAAGCACCAAATAGCAGTGATCACCTCACTGGTCTCATTATGGGCGAAAGAAGCCTGTTTAGTAGTTTGTATTTAATGCTAGAATGGAGTGTGTGAGAGCTCAAACCATCAGTAAAACTGTTCCATTGACTCATGTCTTTAAAAGAGAATTGCTGTTTTAATGTGTTTCAAATGTGTTTTATTCAGATGTGAACACCATCACTCCAATCAATGGCTCAACCACTGCAATCAGTACTGCGGCACCAGGTAGGTTTAATCAAATGTATTTACTGCAAGGATCATAATATATTTAATTCCTGAACACTTTCTTATCTAATGAGCCTGCTTTTTTAAGGTAAACATACACTCATGGGTGTTAGTTATGGGTTTGTAAATGGATCTCTACCAATATTTTGAGAAGACCAAATTGTTCCTATCAATATTTGTTTTTGGTGTGCACACCCTTGCACCTCTTACAACATCTCAAGTTTAAAGCTAGCTTTAGATAATGCTGATGTGCTTTCGAGAGGCCACATCTCGACTAATTTTGGCTAACTAATTTACATTATTAACAATTTATAAATATTTATACATTGGAAAGTCTTGATTTATTACTAATAAGAAATAACATATGACATGCTCAAATATAATTTGTTATTAAAAATAAAAAGTTATTTAATGACTTTCTTGATTAAAAATTCATATTAAATGGTTTGTTATGCTTTGTTTCTTTGTATTTTCATATAAATGCTCTGCAGTTGACTTCAGTATTACTTTCTGCTGTGTACTTTTGCTGCATCTTTACCAAACAGTTTACTATTATTTGCCAGCACTTCATCCCTTAAAATCTGTATCGAGTTTGTTTTTGTGACTCGTATATCTTCTGACTCTTCTCATGTACTAAGCTTTTTTTTTTCTTTTAAATCTTTTCTACATCAGAGTCTCTAAACAATGCAATATCTGATCCCTGTAATGTCTACCGTGTTCTTTACGATGGCTGGAGAGGAACAAGCAGTTTGTTCTACACCAATGTCATAAGTTTTGATGACACTCTTGTTGAATGGAGCGGCTGGTATCGGCTGTATCTTCAGGGAAAAAGTGCTCGGATTCCTGAATCTAATTGGTGTTGGAGTCACATGTTCTGTGGTGGTTACACTTCACTTTTGCTTGGTGGATCACATCCTCTACCACAGGACGGCATCGTCACCAGGGAAATCTATGGAACGTATGTGTATACATTTGACAGCAGACAGTGTAATTCCTACAGATCAAAGTCAATCCAGGTCAAAGCCTGCCCAGGAAATTACTACGTCTACAAACTCGTCAAGCCACCTGTATCGATTCCAATGCCCACGTACTGTGCAGGTAAAGTTTGCAGTTTGCTATATTGTCTGTTCATAGGAATGTACAGCTATTGAACTCCCTGGACAAAAAATGAGTCACCTTGTGTGTTTAATGTGGTAGTAACTTTAGGCTGGTGCAGATGACGTTGCACGAGGATGATGGGGCTATAAATTCTTGCGGGTAATCATAGATTGTGAAGTGGTGGTACAGTGCAGTGAAAGTGAAATTGGTTGTGAAGGACCTAGGTTGAATTCTAGAAGCAATTCTTTTATTAACAAGTGTTAAAAAATGTTGGTGGTCTCTGTCCTTCAGTTTCGTTTGTAGTTAATTGGTGCATCGACACACTCACAGGTATTCACAGCCCGATCAGCTTATGAGCTGTACCTTAAGATAAATTTGGATCGCTGCAAAAAGGGTACATTCACAGCATTTAGCAGATGCGCTGAGACAGCTTACAGGACTGCTTCAGAATGTACTGAGACTAGAATAGCCCAAGTTCAAAATTTCTTTGAAGTTCCATGAAATTCAACATAAAACATGCACAAAGCTGAGAAAAAATAATATGAAAATATGTGGTACAGATAAAGTAAATAGGCTGACTAGTGAATTATGCACATCAACATAATGTTGCCCAGTAAACTATACAAAATGACCTTCCACGATATTGCTTCGGCATGACAGTAGGATCTTCCTTTAGAAGTTCTAACTAAAAAGTAATTTAAAGTAGCAGTTTAGAAGTTCTAACTAAAAAGTCATTAAAAGAAGCTGAACAGAAGTTCTGTCTAAAAAAGTAATTCAAAGTAACTGTTTAGAAGTTCTAACTAAAAGGTAATTTAAAATAGCAGTTTAGAAGTTCTTACTAAATGGTCATTTAAAGTAGCAGTTTAGACATTCTAACGAAAACGTCATTAAAAGTTGCTGAACAGAGGTTCTAACTAAAAAGTAATTTAAAGTAGCAGGTTAGAAGTTCTTACTAAAAGGTCATTAAAAGTAGCTGACCAGAAGTTCTAACTGACACAAACATGGAATGAAGAAACCACTTTACCTAGTTGCCCTGCACTAAAATGCAACATAGTTGGTATTTTTCATGAGGACTGATTCTCTGACTGATCTCAGATACGTATGTAATAAATGAAAATGGTCATATTTTTCACATCACACATAATTGTGCATGCTTCCATTTAAATTCACGGCATTTAGCAGATGCGCTTATCCACAGCGACTTACATATAATTATGTTCGTCATTTTGAAATTTTGGTTAATAAAATATAATTAATACTTGTATTCTGGCTGATATATTCAATTGTTTAATATTTTTCATGTTTTGATGTTTTCATTACAGTTGCTGTAGACTCCTCCACTGATGATCCCTGTAAAAACTACACCTCTCTGAATCAGTCATGGAGAGGCACTAATGAGACTGGAGGGTCCATCTGTGATCGTAACTTCATCTGGACTGGCTGGTACCGGCTGCTGTACTATGGGATGAACATCCGTATGCCAGAAAGCTGTGTTAACAGATCCAGATGTGGTACTGATATCACTCTGTGGCTGAATGGATCTCACCCTCAGATACAGGATGGAATAGTCACTCGTGGGGTCTGTGGGAATGGAGGCTGGAAGGACTGCTGTTCCTACAGTTCCTACCCAATACGAGTCAAAGCATGTTCAGGAAACTATTATGTCTATGAGTTTGTCAGTCCATCCTTGTGTAATTCTGCTTACTGTGCAGGTACTTGATTTGTTTTATAAGATTTACACTGTGAATTTTACTAGCGGTTTATTATTGTCTATTTTGTTTTATGCCCTTTAATTTGTAGGCACCAAACTTAACACATACTTAACACCTTCCAGAGTGACTCTTGGATTTGTAATATTTGAGTTGTGTACTGAACACATCAACACAGAAAGCAATGAATTAAATACATAATTGTGTTAGTGAATTATTAGTTGTCAATTTAATTTAATGCTCTTGTTTTGTTGAGCCTGTAGTGATTCTGGATTGTCTTGTTTTAGATATAAGTACTGCAACTCCTGCTGCTGAAACAACAGGTACATTCAAATGCTGTATTATTGTGTTATCAGTAATAATTAAAACTTTACAATAAGACTGCTCTTATACAGGCCTTATGAATGATTTAAATTAGCTCATTAATTGTCATTAATTAGACCAAAACACATTCAATAAACAGTTAAAACTCTTTAATAAACGTTAAGATCTGTATACATCTAAATTGGAGGTTTAACAGTATAAATCCATGTGGTTTTATTATAGGCATAAAGGTCACTGTTGCCTGTTCTATTAATCTGTTTTAACTGCTTATTGTTAAGTTGTCCTATTTAATATCATTAATATGCAAATGTTAAGCCTTTTACAAACCTTAATAAGGATAGTGTTATTGTGAAGTGGTACCAACTAAGAATACCCTGGTTACAGAAGTCAATCAATCTCAGATCCCTTGCAAAGGCACTAAACACAACTGTCACTGTACTTTTAATTTTACATTAAACTACAAGAAAAACTGTATTAACTATATTCTTTTACTGATACATGACAGTTCCCAATATCACAATATCTGCAGACTGCCAGGTTTGTGATGCTTTCATTACATGCGATGCTTAATAATTATTTAATCAATACAATGACCAAGATTGGTAATAATCACGCTTCATAAAATAAACCTGTTTTTTTAGGACAATTTTACTCCAAAATGTGGACAGGATTTATTTAACCAACTTGAGAACATCACTGCTCAAGTGCTCCCACCACAAGTGAGTAGTGTAATAAGACAGAACGAATAATAAAATAGTACATAAAACATTCACTGTGTTCTCCATGGAGTATATTAATGTGTGTAAATGTCTCTCTGGTTCTTGATCAGGTTGTAACAAAGTATTTAGATATGGTGCTGAATGCCCAGGAGCAGCTTGTGAAGGTTGAAGCAGCAAGTCCAGATAAGCTTGCATCTATTGGGAACACAGTGCTGAACAGAACTGAGAAACTGGTGTCTACGCTGGTGAAGCCAACAGAAACCACTGACTCAGTTAACATATCTCTAAATGGCTTAGGTAAACATCCAGATAAGTAAATTGATTTTTGATTTAACCTTCTTTAGGATTGGAACAGTATTGCATTAGTATATGGTTCATGGCTTATGTTAATATTGTTATACTTCAGATCTCCAGGTCTTTGCAGTGGGACCAAAAGCTTCCCTGAATGAAATCCCCCAGCTGAGGATCAACAGCACTCAGATGGAGATCGACCTTATCCAGATTTCAAAGAATAACTATGGTGCAGTAGTAATCTTTTGCTGAGTAATCCATGTCTGTGTAATGGAACACTTAATTCTCGAATTCACAGTGATCAGTTACTGGCAAAATTATGATTATGAAAAATGAAGACTAGAATATTATACAACTGAAGCATAGAGGTATCAGTATTGAGAGAGGTATCAGTATCAGTATTGTTTCAAGTGAAACCAGTTACAACTAAGTTAATGTTGAATGGTAAAATCATATTGGAACTAGTAATAGGAGGGACT
>CM067495.1:566072-679303 GCA_034552555.1 Semaprochilodus insignis
TTTTAATGTCATGGTTTTATTTATTGACTATGTCTTGACATTGGCTTGTTCTGTTGTAGATATTTCTAGTGCAACTCCTGCTGTAGATACACCAGGTACATTAAAATTTCATACTATTTCTTTTAACTTTGTCCAATCATGTAATAACAGTAACATTAAAATGTTACTCCAGTACACCATGAAGATAGCTCCCCTGTATACTAGAAATTCTGACTGGAGTAGAACTCCATCAAGGGATCTTCAGTGCACTACAGCTTTACAGTTTGGTCACATACTACATACTACATACTACTTTTAGGTAGATTTAGCATGTGAGTAGTATGTAGTATACCATTTCGAATACAGCCCAAGTCTACAGTCCACAAAAACTTTATATATATATATATATATATTTGCCCAATCATCCTTGGCAACATCATCTGCAGCAGCCTGAAGGTGACAAACTTTGTTTGGTAATTTTAAGAAGTAGTATAAAAAGTAACATTCCCCCGTGTTTACTGTGCATGATTCTAATATCTATAAACGTCTCTTGATTTTTTGTCTGGTAATTTTGGCTGATAATTTTGTCTGGTTAGCTTATGCTTTTGGTAAAAAATAATAATACTTTATTTAAAATAGCATACATTTTTATTTAAATATAATAAAAATGTATTTTAAAAACACATTTCCTTTACTTGAAGGTTGTTATATCTAAGGGATCTAATAACTGAGATACATTTCTGGATTCAGTGATGTAATTATAGCAAAAAATACTTAAAATATACTTAAAAACATTAGCATTTGGGCTGCCTTATATGTTTGAGTTAATTAACTTTCAAACACTAAGTTAACAGAGCAAGAATCTGTCTTTTATGACCAGAAATGTATTGTTTAAGTTCAAATAACTCAATATGTTAATATGTTAAGGCAGCCTAACATAGCACTAACATTTTTAAGTTAAAACCACAATGTACAGTGTCTCATTGGTTTCAGCTTGTACATTAAACAGTAACTGAAACTTTATTCACACTTTTCTTTCAGATCCAATCATTACAATATCTGCTGAATGCAAGGTTTGCAACAGTTCTGTTATACATTATGTCCATTAATTATGATTTCTTGAAAATAGATCATTTTAACTGCCTTTTTGCCATTTTAGGCCAATTTCACACTAGAATGTGGAGAGGAGCTGTTTAACCAACTTGAGAATATGACCACCCAAGTGCTCTCACCCCAAGTAAGTACAATAAGTAATAAATCTATAGTAGTATAAAAGTAACATCCACTGTGTTTAGTGTGCATGATACTAATACCTATAAACTTCTCTTGATCAGGTTGTAACAAAGTATTTAGATATGGTGCTGAAATACCAGGAGCAGCTTCTGAAGGTCGACACAATAAGTTCAGATAAACTTGCATCTATTGGGAACACAGTGGTGAATATGATTGAGAAACTGGTGTCTATGCTGGTGAAGCCAACAGAAACCACTGACTCAGTTAACATCTCTCTAAATGGCTTAGGTAAACATGTACATGAGTAAATAGTGTCAAAATTACATCATATCTACTATTTCATATTTACGACTCATGCCTTTAATCTCAAAATACCTCGTGTTTATAATCTCACTATACCTTCTGTTTATAATCTCTCTATACCTCTTTTTTATAATCTCACTATACCTCACTTTTATAATCTCACTATACCTTGTTTTTATAATCTCACTATACCTCATGCTTATAATCTCACTATACCTCATTCTTACAATCTCACTATACCTTGTTTTTATAATCTCATTATACCTTGTGTTTATAATCTCACTATACCCCCATTTTATAATCTCACTATACTTAATTTTTATAATCTCACTATACCTCCTGTTTATAATCTCACTATACATCCTTTTTATAATCTCAGTATACTTTATGTTTATAATCTCACTATACCTCCTGTTTATAATCTCACTATACATCCTTCTTATAATCTCAGTATACTTTATGTTTATAATCTCACTATACCTCATGTTTATAATCTCACTATACCTTGTGTTTATAATCTCACTGTACCTCGTGTTTATAATTTCACTATACCTCGTTCTTATAATCTCACTATACCTCTTGTTTATAATCTCACTATAACTCGTGTTTATAATCTCACTATAACTCATGTTTATAATCTCACTGTACCTCGTGTTTATAATCTCAGTATACCTCATGTTTATAATCTCACTGTACCTCGTGTTTATAATTTCACTATACCTCGTTCTTATAATCTCACTGTACCTCGTGTTTATAATCTCAGTATACCTCGTGTTTATAATCTCACTGTACCTCGTGTTTATAATTTCACTATACCTCGTTCTTATAATCTCACTGTACTTCGTGTTTATAATCTCACTATACCTTGTGTTTATAATCTCACTGTACCTCGTGGTTATAATCTCACTATACCTTGTGTTAATAATCTCACTATACCTTGTGTTTAGAATCTCATGCAATCTCACTATTCCTCTTTCTTATAATCTCACTATACGTTGTTCTTATAATCTCACTGTACCTTGTGTTTAGAATCTCACTATACCTCGTTTTTATAATCTCACTATACCTCGTGTTTATAATCTCACTGTGCCTCGTGTTTATAATCTCACTATACCTCATGTTTACAATCTCACTGTACCTCGTGTTTATAATCTCACTATACCTCGTGTTTAGAATCTCACTGTACCTTGTGTTTAGAATCTCACGCAATCTCTCTATTCCTCTTGCTTATAATCTCACTATGCGTTGTGTTTATAATCTCACTGTACCTCATGTTTATAATCTCACTATACCTCGTGTTTATAATCTCACTGTACCTCATGTTTATAATCTCACTGTACCTCGTGTTTATAATCTCACTATACCTCATATTTATAATCTCACTGTACCTCGTGTTTATAATCTCACTATACCTCATATTTATAATCTCACTGTACCTCATGTTTATAATCTCACTATACCACATGTTAATTGTTAAGAAAACATATGTAGCATATATTAATTTTATTTAACATCCATTTAACGCCATGGTGCTAGTATACCATATGATATGATGTGTGATTTATATTTCTCAGATCTCCAGGTCTTTGCAGTTGGACCTAAAGCTTCCTTGAATGAAATCCCGCAGCTTAGGATAAACAGCATTCGTATGGACATCGACCTTATCCAGATTTCAAAGAATAACAACGGTGTTGTAGCAAGCTTGCACATGTCTCATTACAGCACTTTATTCTACTCTTAACCCCCTTGTCGCTTGTGCTAACCCCGATCACTAGTGTTTCTCAATCAACAAACTGCTTGTATATATAGTCTATATATAGTATATATATATCTGCTTGCTATATAGTCTGTAATGTATATAGTAGAATATTGGGGTTTTATTGTTTATATTGTTTATTATGTATATTGTTAATACATGTATATATTATCACATATTTGTTAAGAAAACATCAACATTATATAACACGACAACAACAAAAATACTGTGTGATCTGATTCTCCTCTAGGAAGCCCAGTATTTTACCATTCAAAACCTAATCAGTCCAATCATCATTACATTGAACCAGGTCATCAGGAGCCAAACAGATGTCCTTACTTTTTTCCAAACATTTTATCTAAATATTGTGTTTTAAACCAAACAAAAATTGTGTTTTAATTCAAATTTCTATAGTGTTTTATTGTTCTAACACTCTTACTGGTGAGACAAATAGTTTTAAACAGTTTTCATGGCTGCCTATACATTTTGCATAGCACTGTTTGTGCATGCCTACTGGACAAATATGTGTATGGGTGACAGTATCTTGCTAGTGTAAATATGTCATTGAGGAAATTACAGTAACATTGTGCAGTAGAACGAAACACCATCATTCCTGTATCAGCTAAACCTTCTTGCAAGTGTTTTGCTGCCATATGAGGGTTTTGCTTTGCCTTTCTGGCCAGCATATAAGCAGTTTTATGTGAGACATTTCTTACCCTTCCAAAACTGATATGTTTTTTTGCCTTTGTAGACATTTTTTTTGCCAATTTTGTTTAGAGATAGAACAAGGTTTGAAGATTCAGAGAAATTAGAGGAATTATCATTAGTCTGCAATTCCTATAGGCAATCATTCACCAGTCTTACCAGCCCTAAGGAGTCAGTTATGTTTAACGAGTCATGGCCAAACAAATTGATTACATTTTGAGACTTCAGAACTAAAAGGATGTCTAGCCTTTTGCATTTCTTCTATTTCTAAATTAATCAAATTGTGTGTAGCTATTCATTAATATTTGCAGAAGCTTTTTTTTAAGACACTGTGTTTAATTTTTTTCAATTCAGAAATTGATAAAATCTAACCAATACTATAACATATTCTAGCTTTAGAGAACACCTATCTAGGTCTTGGATAGCCAGCTTACTTGTAAGGCATTCAGCTTGATGCTGCGTGTTGCCTGATGTTCAGACTTAGCCATAGCAGGTTATGGAACACTTGGCGCTAGAATTCTCAGTATATGTGTAAGAAATGCTGTAACAGCCAGGAGAAAAAATGTTCTTGTTTGAGGCCTGCATTTTATTTTTATGGATTATGATTTTGAAGTAGGCACTATCTATTTATAGTAAAGTAGTTTTGTTGCCGTGCTTCAGGATCAGCTGCTGCAGCCTTCATGAGCTTCACCAACATGGTGAGCATGCTGAAACCCAGCTACTTTAACGCAACTAGCAACACAGTGAAAACCATGATGTCCACTGTGGTGTCAGCCACACTGCCCAAAACCACTAATACACAGCTCACCACACCGGTCAACTTCACTTTGGAACACATCTCAGTGAGTTTACTGATATATTTCATTTCTAATCACATAAGCTTCAGTTTATAATATATAGGATATATTTACTAATGTTTTGTGCAGCTGACCAACTTACTATGCCATTCAAAAGAGGCAACGGCTATTTACGACAGTAGGCCCAACAGCCATGTAGCACCTGTAATAAGATCAGTAAGGTGGTGACTGAGCTTTTGCACTTTTGCCTCTTCAGATATATGTGTCTGTAGCATTTTAATGCAAGTATGTATGAGAGCAACAGATCCGGGTACTTTGGCCTTGCGTAATGCCCCTGCCTCGTTATGGGTGAAAACTGCAGCTCTAATTTTACTGGCGGTAAATACGAATCTCAAGGTCTTAGACAATTTAATGGCAGGAAATAAGAATGCCTTACTGGTTAATAGCCATTAGGAGCCCATATCCTGCAGCCAGACAGGCAAACAATTAAATCATGTGAATAATTGACTTCATTATATCGCAAAAATATGAAATAAATAGTGATGAGTGAGTGTTCTTTCAGCCTACCTCCATCAAAGTAGAACAACAACCCTGCTCAGTGATAAGAGGTGCCATATCTTGACATATATAACTACTCTGGATCATATTTCAGACATCTGTCACTGTTTCTGTCATTAGGACAGTTTATTTAATAAGGCTGAAGTTGTTTTACTCATCGGCCAGTTTTACTCAGCGGCCAGAAGTTACTACCACCTTAAGCAAAGTTGGTTTTTGTCCACTGAGCTATATATTTAGCTCAATATATAGCTCTCTCTCTCTCTCTCTCTCTATATATATATATGTAAATATACATCTATCAGTGTTTATTGTATATATAGCAAATTTCATTCCATATATTAAAGTTATATATATATTAAAAGTTATATGTATATATTAGTTTAAGGTGGGAGACAGAGAAGTATATATATTGACACCTTTTTTAAGAACAGTAGCAGTTTCTTTTTTAATAAGCAGCAGTCTCATAGACATGATCTCTCTTCTCTTCATCTAGGAAATTGACCCTTATGGTACACTTTACTGTGTGTACTGGAATATCACTGAATGGACTGTAGATGGCTGTGATCTCCTCCAGACCAACATCAGCCACACTGTGTGCTCCTGTGTTCACTTGTCAACCTTCGCTCTCATCATGCAGATCGACCCTCCCACAGGAGATGATGTAAGATTGATTGAAGATTTAAACAATGTTTGCATAACGGATTTAAGAACTTTATAACAACCAGTAGTGTGAAAATGGATGTATTCTAGACTACTGATTACTTAAAAAAAAGTTTAAAAATAAGTAAACATAAACGTAATCTAAAGGTAACATAATCAGATTAATTTCTGTTACTTTTAAATTTCTTGTCTTTTTAAAGGCATATAATTAAACAAGGACAAAAGAACAAAAAACACTTCGAGAAAAAACACTTTATATGTTCTAGTTTCACTTCCATTCAAGGAATGGCTAGTTAAAAAGCATAGTGCAGCTCATATTGTGGCTCAAACCAACAGATCTAAGTGGGGCACTATCTCGAACTACTTCTAACAAAGATGATACAAAGTTCATTATCGCTACTTATAAATAGAAGCCATTGTAATCACTTTGAATCGGCATCATTAGGGTCTGCTAAGAGGCTGTGCTTCTTAATTGGCTTCAAATTACTGTGCTGTGCTTTAACTGTGCTGTCCGTCCCCTTAACTCTCCATAGTTTCAGCAGCCACATAAATGTCCTACAAGTGTAGAACCTAGTCTGTATATAACTGTGGAATCCAGGCAGTATATAACTGTGGAATCCAGTCTGTATATAACTGTGGAATCCAGTCTGTATATAACTGTGGAATCCAGTCTGTATATAACTGTGGAATCCAGTCTGTATATAACTGTAGAATCCAGTCTGTATGTAACTGTAGAATCCAAACTGTATATAACTGTAGAATCTAGCATGTATATTACTGTGGAATCCAGTCTGCATATAACTGTAGAATATTATGGCGCAACAAGCACTAAATAATGGAGCTCAGATCAGTTTGCTGCTGCAGATTCAGGTCATATGCAAAATTAGGTTAAACATATACCCTAAAAAGCCAAAAAACATACTAAATGTTCCATAGGCTGTATGTAGCTTTAATGTAATCCTGCAAGTTATTACCTCCGATTATATAATGTACTTTAATCTGCTTACTGTGTTTGTTACAGTGACTGTAACAGAATACAGTTACCTTTTCTTTGTATCCATTATTATGTAAGGCCATCACATGTATTTCGTTACTGCCCGTCCCTGGAAAAGAGCAATGTACAAGTGCGTTCAGCCTTTTTTACTTTTTTGAATTTGTACTATATAACGTCGCTGTTTATTTCCAAAATGGTAACTTTACAGGAAAAGGCAAACACCTAGTTTAACTTTTCTCCAAGCAGTCTCTGGCCATTTCTGTTGGTCCATTCATCATAAAATGTTCACACAGTGTAAACAGCAGCAGCTGTGTTCAAATAATGAATGAAAGTAAAAAGTGTCAAAACTAGAAAAACATGTTTTCCTGTGGATAGCAACAATATGGTCCACAAGAATGAGCTACAAAATGTATTTATATAGGTAAACACAGCATTGCTTATATTTTCATCTGCCATGCATGAGCTAAATACGTGCTCTCAGATCTTGAGAAGTATTTTCTTATTAGTAAATATGTATAATTTTCATTTAACTTTAGAGTAAGTCATTGTATCATTGCGATCAGAACATGAAGTCGGAGAATAAAGTTTTGACTGTTGAATTACAGATTGAGCCCCACATGGAGTGGTTCAACATCGTGGCAGTGGGAGTGGGGCTGTTGTTCCTGAGCCTGTCTCTGTTGACCTTTGCCCTTTGTCGCCGAAACCTAAGAGTTAACATCACTCCTCTGATAAACCTGTGTGTAAGCTTGTTCCTGGCTCACCTCCTCTTCCTGCTCACACAGGAATTCCTGCAGTACGTACGGGCAGATGAGGTGCGAATAATGTTATAATGTTAATAATGTTCTGTTTTACTTCATCAGCTGTGGATGAATATCATTGTGGTAATAAAGTTATAATATTTAATAGATGTATGTGTTAATATAAGAAGTGCACTTCCTGAAGAAAATGCAGAGTGACTGGGCAGCTTAAACTTGTTGCTAGCTTGGTATTGCAAAAAAAATGAATGGTAGTCAATGAGATGAACGAGGGATGAATAAACGACACATAGAGGAGTGTGGGTCAGTATGACTGTGGATTAGAGTTTGGGGATCTGTCTTGAGTGAGTACATGTTTGGTTACAGGAAACAATAGGGTTTGGGTAAGGCCAAAAATGAATAGGACTCTATGGGAGAAAAGAGGGATGGGGAAACAAAGACAAACAGACGAGTGTGGGTCAGACCAACATTGAATTTGTGCTTGGGGGTCTGCCCTGAGATAGTGTATGGGAAACGGCGTCTGTCGGTCGACCAAAAGTACAGTAGATGGCCGTGTACTTTTCCACCCCATTCATTCTTAAGGGGAAAAAATTTCTAAATTTTCCAAGGTTTTTCAGGTGGATCAAAAAGCGGTATACAAGCACAGCATTCCTGATCAAACAGAACATTCTGGGGTTGGAACAGCTTTGATGTCTCCATGGGACTAGTTAGCGGACACAAAGCGCGTACCAACGTGTTGGATAACAATAGTGTTGCGCATTTCACAGTCACTAAATATAATCAGGTAGTGGTGCTATATATTTGATCTCTCTATCTCTCTCCTTCTCTCTCTCTATCTATCTATCTATCTAGCTGGCGTGTGCAGTGATAGCAGGTGTTCTGCACTTCCTCTTTCTCTCTGCTTTTGTCTGGATGTTCATTGAAGCTGCTGTTCTCCTGATCTCCGTGAAGAACCTCACAAAGATGAGATCAAAGCAGAAAGACGTGGTGGGCTGGAAATGTCTGATTGTGATTGGATATGTGATCCCCATGGTTGTGGTGGGCGTGTCTGTTGGACTTTTACCTGATGGATATGGCAGTGAACAGTAAGAACGCAGAGTTCTTCATTAAAGTGTATTTAATGTAGGAATTCCTTGACTACAACCCCAAATCAGAAAAACCCACCACCCATACTGTTATCTGCAACAGGTCTAGGGTCAGTCATGGTATGGAGTCAGTGAGTCAGTGCCTTTGGCAAAGATAACTAACACTTCGAGAGATTTTGGAGAAACATGTGCCGTCTTCAACGAAGACCATGTACTGCTGCATATCTTGAAATCAGTGGGGGACGAAGTACACAAACCATGTACCTGAGTTAAAGTAGAGATCCCTGAAGGTAAAATACTCCTCCAGTGTCAGTAGAGGTTCCTCCCTTTAGACCTCCACTGGAGTAAAACTACTGAAGTATTTACCTTCAAATGTACTTAAGTATGGAGAGTAACAGGAGTATGATTTATTATGGCTCTAATGTCCTATTATCATTTCTGGAACAAGACTCTTAATCAGCTCAGTTTAGGTGAAGAGACTCTAGTGTCTCTCAGTCCACCAGTCTTTAACAGAAGGTCATTAATTAGACTGACACTGATGTCTATTCAAATGATCATAAGCACAGAACACTGCAGGAGAACAGTTTCCATTAGCTAGAACCAAGCTCTGTCCAACAGGTCCAAACAAGCTCAACACAAAGTGAGTGCTGCGGCCAAATTGGTGGACCTACTTCATGCTTCTTTCGTTTGGGCATGTTACGTTTTTATGTACACATAAGCCAAAAGGAAGGACAGATTTGGCCATAATGTAGAGGAGCAAACAGTAAGACACTCATTGTCAAAAACACATTACACTTACTGAGTTACTGTCCAACACCGCTTAAAATGTTTTTTCAGGAAAAATGATATAAAATTATACCTGAAACGTTCATCACTTGGTGCCTTCATTCCTTAAACATCTTTTAAGTATTGTGAAAAGCAACATCTGTGTTACAAAGCTGTAAAATCTTTACTGTCCCAATTAACTTTACTGTCCCATTTACTTCCCCTTTACTGTCTTTTCATGTTGCAGGTATCAAAATGTTTATTTATATATTGTTTATTTTGAAAAAAAAAACGCTATTGAATATATGCTATTGAATTTTTTTTCAGAATACAAATTCAAAGTAATTTACAAAGTTTTCATTTAAATTTTAAATCTCAGTTTTCATTTTATATTTAATGTAGCATCTCAACTTTTTCTGATTTGGAGTTGTGGAATTATGTTACAAGCATCATTAACAAGCAAAGTATGTGATACATGAATTCTACAGATTCTACAGCGCGATGTATTCTGTGGTTTTCTCTGTGCAGTTGCTGGATTAGGACAGACAGGAGCTTTGTGTGGAGTTTTCTGGGTCCTGTATGTTTTATAATCATAGTAAGTGCCATGATATCTTTTCTGCAATATGTCAAATGTATAATAATATCAGCAAGTATATTTCAAGCACAATATTGTTTTGTATGCCAGTGTGTGTGTGTGTATATATATATATATATATATATATATATATATATATATATATATATACTGCTCAAAAAAATGAAAGGAACACTTTGAAAAAAATCAGATCTCAATAGGAAAAATCATGCAGAATATCTGTCTGCCACATCGTTTGATGGAAATGAAAATGATCACACTACAGAGGGTTGAATTCAAAGACACCCTGAAAATCAAAGCGAAAATATGATGCTGCAGGCGAGTCCATTCAACCAAAATTCCATTGCAGCAACTCAGAATGGTACTCAGTAATTTGTATGGCCTCCACGTCCTTGTATGCATGCCTGAAAATGTCGGGGCATGCTCCCAATGAGACGACGGATGGTGTCCTGGGGGATCTCCTCCCACATCTGGACCAGGGCATCACTGAGCTCCTGGACAGTCTGAAGTGCAACCTGGTGGCATTGGATGGACCAAAACATAATGTCCCAGAGGTGTTCTATTGGATTTAGGTCAGGCGAGCGGGGAGGCCAGTCAATGGTATCAGTTCCTTCATCCTCCAAGAACTGCCTGCATACTCCTGTCACATGAGGCCGGGCATCGTCGTGCACCAGGAGGGTCTGACAATGGGTCCATCCCGATACCTAATAGCAGTCAGGGTGCCGTTGTCTAGCCTGTAGAGGTCTGTGCGTCCTTCCAGGGATATGCCTCCCCAGACCATCACTGACCCACCGCCAAACCGGTCATGCTGAATGATGTTGCAGGCGGAATAACGTCTGCACAGCGTCTCCAGACCCTGTCACGTCTGTCACATGTGCTCAGGTGAAACCTGCTCTCATCTGTGAAAAGCACAGGACACCAGTGGTGGATCTGCCAATTCCGGTGTTCTATGGCAAATGCCAGTTGAGCTCTATGGTGCTGGGCAGTGAGCACCTGGCCAACTACAGGATGTCGGGCCCTCAGGCCACCCTCATGAAGCCTGTTTCTGATTGTTTGGTCAGACACATTTACAGCGGTGGCCTGCTGGAGTTCATTTTGTAGGGCTCTGGCAGTGCACATTCTGTTCCTCCTTGCACAAAGGAGCCTGCTGAGGGGTTAAGGACCTTCTACGGCCTTGTCCAGCTCTCCTAGAGTAACTGCCTGTCTCCTGGAATCTCCACCACGCTCTTAAGACTGTGCTGTGAGACACAGCAAACCTTCTGGCAATGGCACATATTGATGTGCCATCCTGCAGGAGTTGGACTACCTGTGCAACCTCTGTAGGGTCCAGGTATCGCACCATGGTACTAGTAGTGACGCTGACCCAAGCCAACTACAAAACTGGTGAAAAATCAGTCAGATGAGGAGGCATATACATACACACACACAAACACGCACACAAACACACACACACACACACACACACACACACACACACACACACACAAATGTGATATTTACTTATAAGGTTCCACATAAAAATAAAGTATATTTTAATGTACTATGGATGTACTTAATAATTTATATATCTTTAATTTATATAATTTATATAAGTGAATCTTAGAGATGCCTCAAAATAGTACAGTTAAGTACAGATAGTTCTATTTAGTTCTATGTATATTTTAATAGCACTAATGATTACATTTAGCATACTAAGTACATAGTTAGTATATGAAAATAGCACACTTTCAGTAATCACGAGTGCTTGAAAGTATACCAAGTATACAAAAAAATTAAATAAGTTCTTTTCTTCATGTGCCATTTCAAATCACTTCATGTAAACAAGCCAAAAATTCTGTTTTCCCTAGCTGCACAACGACACTGAAAACTGTTTGCGTGTGGACGAAAGACCAAAACACATAGAAAAAGCTACTTTTATAAATACTTGTGTACATGTGAACAAGGCCTCAGAGACCATTACATATACCACCTCGGCTTATGCAGTAAAAATTATATTGTTTAAATTGCCTGAATAATTCATACTACTTTTGCAGTTAAATGTGATCATCTTCATCATCATCATCATCATTCTCAGGAAAACCATGGCTAATCTGAACAGTGAATCTTCCCAAATCAAACAAATAAGGTAACAAACAGCAAACACACATTCTGACATTCACACATCAGGAACATTTCTACATGTCTGTTTACTGCATTCAGCAGACACTGTGCTCCACAGCCTCTTACTGCTTAATGATGTTTCAGAGGCAGATGAAGATATAATTAAGAGTCTTGCTTAGGCACTCTATATGGCGGTGTTCTTGCTCAAGTGGGGAAGCTCAGTGCGTAGTATGGATGAAAAATAAGTATATTTTAATGTACTATAAATGTACTTTAATATGTACATAAGTATATCTATGTCTATAGTATTATACTGTAGTATAGTGGTATAGTAGTGGTGTCTGTACCTAAATAGTACAGTTAAGTACAGTTAGTTCTATTTAAGTATATATTTTAATAGCACTAATGATTGCATTTAGCATACTGAGTACATACTTAGTATGCTATGCCAACTACAGTGTAACTAACAATGTAATTTCCGTGTTTATGGTGTAACTGAGATATATATTAAACAGGTAGAATTCACCTTCTCTCTCTCTCCCTCTCTCTTTTTGTCTCTCTCTCTGTCTCTCTCTCTCTGTCTCTCTCTCCATCTCTCTCTAGAACTCTTGTCTTTAAAACTCTGATCCAGATTGTTATCCTCGGTTGTCCCTGGATTCTGGGTTTCTTCACGCAGGGCAGTAAGGTGTTGGAGATTGTCTTTCTGTTCCTCAACTCCCAGCAGGGCACCTTCATCTTCCTGGTCCACTGTATCCTCAACCAAGAGGTCAGCCGTTGTTTGTATCTAATTCAATTAGAATCCAGTGGTGTACAGTAACTCAGTAAGTGTAATGTGTTAGTGTACTGTAAGTAGTGTGTTGGTGTACAGTAACTCAGTAAGTGTAATGTGTTAGTGTGCTGTAAGTAGTGTGTTGGTGTACAGTAACTCAGTATGTGTAATGTGTTAGTGTACTGTAAGTAGTGTGTTGGTGTACAGTAACTCAGTAAGTGTAATGTGTTAGTGTGCTGTAAGTTGTGTGTTGGTGTACAGTAACTCAGTATGTGTAATGTGTTAGTGTACTGTAAGTAGTGTGTTGGTGTACAGTAACTCAGTAAGTGTAATGTGTTAGTGTACTGTAAGTAGTGTGTTGCTGTACAGTAATTCAGTAAGTGTAATGTGTTAGTGTACTGTAAGTAGCGTGTTGGTGTACAGTAATTCAGTAAGTGTAATGTGTTAGTGTACTGTAAGTAGTGTGTTTGTGTACAGTAACTCAGTAAGTGTAATGCGTTAGTGTACTGTAAGTAATGTGTTGATGTACAGTAACTCAGTAAGTGTAATGTGTTAGTGTACTGTAAGTAGTGTTTTGGGGTACAGTAACTCAGTAAGTGTAATGTGTTAGTGTACTGTAAGTAGTGTGTTGGTGTACAGTAACTCAGTAAGTGTATTGTGTTAGTGTACTGTGAGCAGTGTGTTGGTAACATGTCCAAAGGAAAGAAGTGTGAAGTGAGCCCACCAATCAGGATACAGAGGTCACTTTGTTTTGAGCTTGTTTTGACCTGTTGGATAGAGCTTGGTTCTAGCTAATGGAAACGGTTCCCCTTCAGTGTTTTGTGCTTATGCTGATTTGACTAGACATCAGTGTCAGAATAATTAATGACCTTCTATTAAAAGATTAATGGGTATGTGTTTACAAAAATCAGTAAATGACTAGATAGTGATTAAACAATGTTATACTTACTGGCAGTATTTGTCAAAGGTTTAGAGACACCCAACTAAATGTACGTTGTTAGTGATCTTAAAGACTCTTACAGGCTTACACTTAACATCTCCAACTGATGATATGTCTGAAATAATAATGTCCTTACATACTACATATACTCTAGCTCTAGTTGGAAAAAAATCCATTGTGCAATTAATGTTTATGTTGTTGACAACCTGACTTCTCTTCTTTACTTCCAGGTCAGGCAGCAGTACAGGAAGTGGCTGAACGCATTATCCCGCTGTTTGAAGCCCCAGCTTTGAGAGACACGAACCATCTACGCTGTAATTTAAACAGCAGTAATACCCCTAAGAACAGAACAGCCAGACTTATAATGTACTTACTGTTTAATGTTGTATTCCATTGTTCATTTATCAGTTTGAACACATACACTTTGGTTTGTAGACTACAATTACTGGATTTGTCTATTGGTTTGTTTCAGTCTTCTTTGTTGTCTTTCCTGCCTTGTAACTCTTCTGATAAACTGCATATATTTTATAATGCAAAGATTATAGTGGTTAATTTTTATTACATGTAAAACAATAAAGATTGTTTCAAACTTTCATTATAGAAAGTCCACTTTGATTCAGAAGTCTCTTCAGGAAAAGGATTACTGGATGGACACATCAGAGTTTTGGACACATCATCAATTTTATATATAAAAATATCCTTTTCTTAATGTTGATTTTTTGCTGTCCTTCAGTTATGCAAATCTCTGCAACCATATGGGGCCTTTGTTATGTGGTCTACATCCAGTCCATGCCAAATCCAAAAGCTGTTATTGGTGCTCTTTGAGGTATTACATGCTATTAGGCACGTTCCAGTCACTTGGAACTGCAGGTATGGGAAGTGTAGCACCTGCACTATATGCTGTTGTAATACATGCCGAATGTTACTTGGTGTTGTCATGTTGAAGTAAACATGAATGTGAAAAAAGGAGTGGTCTAAAAGTCAGCATATATTGCCAAACCATAACAGATCTTGACTTGCGAACTTCATGCTGGTAACAACTTGGTCCTCTTTGTCCTGGAGAACCTGATCATTTCTATTAATAATCTGGAAGGTCAACTCATCAGACCATAATACACATTTCCATTGAGCAACAGTCCATTTCAGGTGAGCTTGAGTCCAGAGAAGACAGTCTAGACTTCCAGTGTGTATAGCTCAGTCTTACTACATTTGTGGATGTAGCAACAAACAGTATTATCGCCATCAGTTTGTCAAAGCCCATTTGACATGTCCATTATAGAAGTATACTTGTTTATAATGGAGGTCATAGCACCCCATTCATATGTCTCAGCACCTCAGTAGTTAAATAAATAAATAAATAAACCCAGGTAAAAGTTAAGTACATTTTAAAGTACTAGAAATGCACTTTAATACCAACAAGTACATTTCAAGCACATTAATGTTTTCTGTGCTAAATGCAAGTGCAAAATGTATATTTAACAAGTGTAATGATTACATTTAATAAGTGTAATAAATACATTTTACCTCTGTAGTACTCTAGTGTACTTAATAGAAGTATACTAAGTGTATGTATTTTAGTGCACTAGAAATGTACTTTAATATGTACTTAAGTATCTCTAAATTAGAGGTGTCTCAAAATAGTAGAGCTAAGTAAAATTAGTTCTATTAAATATATGTTTAACAGCACTAATTATTATATTTAGCATACCAAGTGCATAGTTAGTATATGAAAATAGCACACTTTCAAATTATAAATTGAAGGAAGTATATTAAGTACACTTAAATTAAGTAATTATTTTCTCCTGGGTATATATATATATATAAATAAAAAAATGAATTAGTGAATTAATGAATGAATGAATGAATGAATTAATTAATTAAAAATCCCAGCACCACTCCTCACCTTGTGCTTGGATTGTGGTGTAATTTGTCAGCAATAATTTCACACAAAAACCACTAAATATTGATGCAAAAATAAAAAAAGAGAGAGAATGAAATGAAAAAGTGAAAAAAGACTAAGCCTTATATAAAACTCTATAGCTAGAAAAAATGTTGCTGACACTGAAAATCTAATAGATTCTACTAGGTTAGTTTTGAAAGAATGACAAAAGGAAAAGAAGGAAGGGGAAATATATAATTGGACTCTTAAAAACGTTGTCCTCTTGCTATCTTGCTGTTTTAGCTAGCAATAAAGATCAAACAGCTATTCAAACATGTTTACACCCATCTTTCAAAAAATAAATAAAATACATATAAACACAACTTTACTGCTCACATGTTTATTCATCTGTTCCACATTATTCACCTTAGTGCAATGAGCTCACTTCACCATGTTAGTTAAACTATAAACTCATAAATGTAGGAGATTTTAATTTCCGTGCTCTTCTAAATAGAGTCCTGTCCCTTTAAGACAGGGCCCTGCGTGTAGGTTGGTTGAGGTGCACTCGGTATAAACGCGGTTTCAGACATCAAAGTAGATTTACTCTAATCCTATTGGCTACTTTAGACTAATCAACCAATCAGATGTGTTTGGGGGCGGGCCACGTCAGAGCGCCGTGACCCGGAAACTCTAAACGCCAGAGAGCTGAGTGGAGCGGGAGGGCGCGAGCGCTGAACCGGATCATTTATAGTGATTTTACTGCTGTAGAAACTCAAATATTCCAGTTTCTGAGTGGATCACTGATAGGAGCCTCACTCCCCCACATTAAACCCGCCTGTTTCAGCCTCGGGCTGCTGAAAGGAGCTAGTTTGGGGTGTTAGCGTGATGCTAATGGTTCACGGAGGCTGTGCTGTCATGGCGGTCGAGATTACAGCGTTTATCTGACTTTGTCTGCAGGTCTGTGGAGGAGCTCCACCACCAAAGGGAGAAGGGGTCGTTGGATGGTGCTGCCATCCCCCCCACCAGGGGTCTTAAAGAACGGGGGAGCGACTGCTGCTGTGCTGTAACACTTTCCCGCCGTTTTACAGGTGAAGCTGTTTATTTTGTTAGGCTGTGCTGAGTGAAGCCGATAGGTCCTGTTTTCATGGCCTCACAGTCCCACAGATACCCAACACACCTGAACCCAGCTGCTGTATGGTGAGGTACGTGTGTGTGGTAGGTATGATTTCTGTCATTAATGTTTAAGTCTAACTAGTTTTCATTCTGCGTAGTGTCAGATGGGTTCAGCCCTTTACCTCTGGTTGTTCCCTCCTTCTCTCTGTGTGCTCATATATATTGTATCTAAATACAGTAGAAGTAAAAGCCGTCCTGACTGTTATAAAGGTTGTGAAACTGTGTTGGTTGTGCATGTTGAAGGGAAAACCGCACATATGGACATATGGAAGTACAGGGTTTAAACACTGCTTGATTCAGCTTTTTGTGTTGAAACTAGAAACACTGAATATTTGTGTTTTCACAGTTCAGTTCTTGTTAAAATACCTTTTATATTGCTGTAAATATTGTTTTAACCAGTCTTTCAGCTGCATATTCAACCTGTTACCCTGAGACTTGAAGTGCAGCTGGACATTTAGGACTTTTTGTGTGTGTGTGTGTGTGTGTGTGTGTATGTATATATGTATGTATGTATGTGTATATATATATAACAAACTCAAGCTGCTGGTGGTAGCGTTATGACCTGGAGAACATTTCGTGGCATTCTCTTGGCCCACTCATCCATGTGGAAGTCTCTCCCAACTGATTTGGGGGTAGGAATGCATCCTTGTAGATCACATACACCCATACATGCTGGTTGTCTTCCCTGGGGTGGATGGGATTTTCCAGCAAGACAATGCAACATGTCACATGGATAGAAATGTCCCACACTTGTTGGAAGACCAGGACTTCCAAGCACTACCCTGGCCCCCTAATTCCCCAGACTTGAACCCAACTGAGCATCTGTGGGACCACCTCGATCATCATGTTCGCTCTGTGGATCCTCCCCCCATGCACCCTCCAGCAGCTATGGGATGCACTGCAGTCAGCATGGCTCTAGATACCTCTGACAACCTACCAGGACCTTATTGAGTGACTCCCAGCCTGTCTAGCTGCTGTCCATGCTGCATATGGCGGTTACTCTGGATATTAGCTGGTGGTCATAATAATTTGACCTTGTTATGTATGTATATGTACACACACACACACACACATACACACCTCTTCCATCAACCTCAGCTGCTGAAAGTGAAACACAATGGAAAGTGGCTTTATAAAGGTTTGTGGTGGGAAAAGAAAAGTCGCTAGATTTGTCGCTAGGTACTGTTATATTAACATAAGTTATAGCTTGTATGAATGTGCTATTGAGAGCAGAGTAGGCCCTGACCAATGTGATGCCCGAGGCAAGGTTTTGGCAGGTGCCCTTTGGATGGTGGAACCCAGGTAATAATAGAACCTAAGCAAAGTTATAGCCTATAACACTCCAAACACAGGCAGGAGTATATTACAACCAGCATTCATACACATAACATACTCCGTGAGCACTTGAAGATGTCAATGTCTCATAGTTTGTAAGGTAAGGGAAGAGATCTCTGATTAGTGTGTGAGGCAGAGAAAGAAATGTCTGTTTAGTTTGTCAGATAGGGGAAGCGATGCGGAATTCACAACTCTTCAAATCCACCACCCATTACTTTATAGTGAATGTGTTCTGACCAGTCGTCTTATTGAAATGTTGTACTGGAGTCTGTGTTTATAGGTAGCTCTGTACATGAATAATTAGGTAGAATATTTTGATTGTTTTATTTACCCTAATAATTAAAAGCCAACCTATTACAGTGCAGAAGTCAGCTTCTTATTTGCCAACTTGAAATTTACAGTTTCATGTTTAAATGGTGCAGCACATATAATGCCTCAGTCAAGTACGTAATTGTTGGTGACCTTGGAAAAGATGGGTGGAAAGAAACTCTTAATATTTGGTTAATTAGGGCAATGAATTGTATACTTATCTCACCCTAAGGGTGTGGGACAGCTCTGACATTTAGCCAGTGTCACATCTATAGATACCGCTGATGATAATGCGTAATGGGGAACAGTTTTAAACAAATTTAAGACCTCGGGTGACTTCTGCTGCTTTCAGTCTGTCAGATTTACAAGTCAAATCTTCAACCTTAGGGGTTCTATTTTAGTGGTCATGGCCATATTTCAGTGCAGGCTGTAACTCAACACGAAACAACGCAAATGTAAATGAGCAAAATTAGAATGAATACTTTGTCCAAGTACTTGATTTAAAGTCAGACCAGCTTCTTTTATTCCCGTTAATGGCTTTATGGGTATTAATAGCACATTGATATATTTTCCAAATGGTGGAATATCACTGCTTTAACTACAAAATGCATGTTATGCCTAGGGCCAAAAACAGAAACAACGATAGCAAAAAATGACAGCAATAAGCATGTTTTGGGGCATAAATCAGCATAAAAAGATGTGAAGTGGCTGCTTTTCCAGTGGTTATGGATTTTTGCCCATTTAAGTGGTAATAGAAGATTCCTAGACCATGCCCTCTTGGCTGGGATGTCTAATAATAATTTCATATTGTCCCTGCACATGGGTTCTAACCTCAGATACCATCTGTGTTGTTCTCTGCTCATTTTCATTGCTGGTCTGGCCATGCATGCATGTTAGTTCCGCCTTGTGGAAATATTCGCTCTCCCCATGTTTTGTTTGGTGCTTTTCCAAGATGGAGAACACTATAAATGCTGCCGACTTCTCCAACTTGCCTCTGAACTGGGTTTTTTCACAACCAAATATTATATAACAGCTGTAGAGGTCTGCTGAAAGGGCCATGGGACAGGAACTAGTATTGTGTAGGACACCCTTGAGCCTGGCAAGGTGCAGCAGCTTGACATGGCATCGGTTGTACATGTGAGCAGAAGATGTCTTGAGGGATGTTGAGCTGTGCCTGGATAGCCACCTACAGCTTTGTGGTATTTGTTGGTACAGGATATCAGGTGTGAATGCACCTCCCAGCTACACCCCATAAGTGCTCGATTGGCACTCATGTCTGGCAAACATGCAGGTCATACCATTCGTCTGAACTTCTGCTGGAATATCCCATCATTGTGGGGGTACATGAAGTCCATGAAGGGCTGCAAATGGCCACCGAGCAGTGATGAGTAGTGGGCACGGGTCAATGATGTTTTTAGGCAGACTCAGTGAACCCAACCCATGCCAGTTTGGAATCACCACCAGCCTGCACAGTGCTTTGTTGGCAACTGTACACTGTACAGGCCATAGTACACAGTTCTGCAGTTACACCTCCATGGCAGATTCCACAAAGGAGTTTGTTAATGTGTTGACATTGGCCAGACAGGACAATCACCAGTCATCATGGAGAGGGAGGCCTTTATCCAGACAGTGGCCAAACATCACACAGAGATTCAATTGTTGGAATTTCTGCGCTGTGCAGATTGGAGCCCTCACAAGTGAGTACCTGTCTTCCCTCATCAGACCCACAAAAAGGAAGGTTTAAAGATCTTGGAATAAGGCCCAGGCTTGATATGCGGGATGGTGCCAAAAGGGTAGTAAGTGTAACTTGTTGCCTATTGAGCAAGTTTGCTTTGTGGGGGGAAGGCTGCACAGGGAAAAGGCAGTGGCATCACCTGTTCGAAGGACATAGTCACCCATTTCTGGTGGTAAAGTGGGCTATGTTTTTAGGATGTAGCTCTGGCACACGGGTGTTTACGGTGGTGGTACACTGCTGAATTAATCTAGACCAAACAATGATAATAGTGACACATTAACAGAAAGAGATATATGTAGACGTCGGGAGAACTTCAACCTCAAGGAATTCATCCAGGAAAAAACTGTGGCACATGAGTTTCTCCTGAATATACCTGAGAACAAGTGTTGGCTGAAGGATATGACCAAATACTTAATCTTCAGGTAGTTTTATTAGTCATTTGTCAAACTCTTACAGTGCGAAATGAATACATTCATTTACATTTAAGGTGTTTAGCATATGCTCTTATCTAGTGCTTGGTGTTCCGTCAGAGAATGTTTCCTAGCTAGTACAAGAAGGTTAGAGTCTAGAGCTCACCTTGAGCTCAGATGCTGCCCAAACAAGGGCCAGTGTTGATGCCTAGAAAGAATAAAACAGCGTTAAATACAGCATAAGAATATGATTCATGTACACACAGTGCTTTGTGCTGCTCTAGACTACAGCTTTGACCTGAACAGACCGCTGATGCCGTCTGGCGAAAAGATGGCCAAAACATGCAAGTTTCGTTTGCACACGAGTACAACAAGTTCGTTGCATATGAGTGAAATTTGATACTATTAAGTGAGCTAACTGTAGATTGCAGTGGCATTCTTTTAAAAAAGGCTTCACCAAATGGCAAAATTATTAGGCTGAATGAAACCACTTGGCCTAATCTGCCATACGCAGCAGCTGGTACCAGTTTCCTGTACCCATTGAACCATTTTGCCAGTAGGTAAATGCTCTGTATGCGTCATCGGTAATCCCGGTTGTCATCCCCAGGCTGATGTACTCCCTGTAATTCCTGTGACTATGCAGAAACCCTTCATGGCCGCACAATGAGAATGATGGCAGTTGGCTAATGCAAATGACTGGCTCCTGGTCACAGCACTTTCTCTCAACACGCTCATGCACCAATGGACTCCTTGCACTCCTGCAGATGGAGGGGCACTATGCCCGCCGCTGATGCATCATCAGGGCATCAAAAACCAGCCTTGGATGACAGTCAGAAAGACCCATTCCCAGGTTTCTCCACTCCTCTTGGGTTATCTCTTGAAACAGGCTCAGGATAGCATGTACATCATTATGCAATGACTGGATACATTGGCTTTTTATACAATGCAAGAACAATAGTTTGACTGTTTACTTCAACTGTAGCGGACTTAAATGTGTTGATGATTTAATTATGTCTAAAGCCTGGCCTGATTTTAAGCCTTATTTGGTCAGAGCAGACTGAATTTCCTGATTGGGACGAATTTCAGTTTCCTCAGGCGTTGTTTGCCGTGCAGTGTGAGCGGGGAAGCGATGTCCGATTAACTGGATAAACAAGACTTTACTACAGATGTTTTATGATGTCTTTGTAGTTCGTGTGGTTCTCAGTTTCAGGGCTGTTGTAGCGCAGTTGGTTTGTCAGCGGCTGCATCCCAAACACCCCCCTCCTTCCTACGTAGTGCACTTTGCAAGTTCTGGCTTCTACACTGAAACGTTTGTCCAGTGTGCATCTGTGTACACGTGGCTGAAACCCAAATGGCTGTTTGTTAGACATATGATGCACTGTTCCTTACAGTCACTTAGCCTATGTAGTGCACTTCTTGGGGAGCAGGGAGTCATTTGGGATCCAGCCAGTGTTTTGGTGTTGGTAGAGTATTTGCATTTATTTATTTATTTATTTGTTTGTTTGTTTGTTTGTTTGTAAACCTTACTGTAAAGTGTTAGAAGTCTTTCTTTAATTTGTCCACCAAAATCAGAAGATGGCAAAAAAACAGGCAGAAGAGTTTGGCCTGTGTAAGCTCAGATCCAGAATGGCTCCTTAAGACTCCAGCATCACCGCCTATGCCATAAGGTTGATGCACCTGAAGTTGAGCTTTGCATCACAGACTGCAATCGAGATGAAACTGAGGATACCTTTGTAACTTTATAAGGGACCTTTGGCTGGTGCTCTCACTCTGACATAGTGTTTTAATCATCTGCCCGACACAGGTGGGATAATTCCACAGCTCCCAGCATTACTACTCACTGTTCTCCCTGTGGAAAAGCCACAAACTGCTCGTAGTAGTCTCCAAAGCAAATATTATTTCAGTTTTTAGACCATATTCACAGGTGGTTTTGATACAACGTAAAATGTCTGTACAGGTCGTTGTGTTGCCATGTTGTTCCCTGGTTCCTGTCACCCCCATTGTGAGGGTCTTCAGTGCACGATTTCATGCCAAACCACTCTGAATGACTCTTTGTACATCTCAAATTAATTATGCAGAACTTTCCCTTTTACATCTCACTTATGTTAGATGTAATTCAATGTGTTTAGTGTTTCAGGAGATGGGAAAATTTCCAACAGTGTGAAGAGAATCTGTAGCATTTTTGATAGTTGAGTAACGTGTGGACGTGTTGAAAGGTGGATGCAACTAAACACCTCTCGCTTTATTTGAGTGGTCCTAAATGTGCATCTTGATATATAAATGGTCCAGCTGACCAAGATTTTTTTGGTCACTAACCATTAGCTGGTTTAAAAGATGTATATGGAAGTCCTATTACACATAGTTGATGATCAATACACAATGTACTTTTTATAGAAGAGTTGTTGACAAGTAGTTGACGTGCACCTTAATTGTCTGTATTCAGTTTAGTCTGAAAATGGATTTATTGTCAAGAAATTAGTACTAGTGATAAGTAATGTGATAATTTTCTACAAACTTGTGATATTGTTCTTTCTGCAGGAAATCAACTTACTTTGGAATTAATGTTAATTTGAGTTGATGCTATAAAATAAACCAGAAGTCAGAAAGGCTTTTATTCAACTAAAATGAGGCCTTAACAGCTAGAGTCCAGCACCTCTCATCCAATTGAAAGTTCTTCAGGGATCTCAGAGTGGGTGTCCCTGCTATCACTCCAGACTGTCTAAGATATTCAGTGTTTTTAAAATCTTTTGTTTCAGCCAGTTCAGCCAGGCATTCTCTGTTTTGTGGTAAGAATTTATTGTGAACATGGAAAAGAATATTTTGGAAGGTATATGGAAATGACTTCTGAATATTCCTGGACAACACATGCGCCATAAACAAATGACATGGAAAAGGCACAGGATGAATGGGACAGCATACCAGCAGGTAATGAATGCATTTTCAAAACCACGTCATTTATTTATGCAAACAACTGTTGACTAACAGCACCTTACTTCCATGTTTCTCCAAACCAGAAGGCATGTTTCTCAGCTGCTGGTCTGCTGCCAAAAATAATCTCCATAGAAGATATTAAAATGAACAGAAATACTATAGGCTTTTTAACATGTGAGTACTTTCTTTTCAGTTTATATCAAAATAGAACAATAAAAGTTTAAATACATGCATTAGATATTTGGGGATAAAATTTAGTGGCCATTTTTGCATTTAAAATAACTGACAAAAGTTTATAGTTCTATTGACAAGAATGTGTTTATTTATTTAAGCCATATTAAATACAGCAATGCATTGTGTAATAAGTGTTGAAAAGAATGCTGGTGAAATGTCTTGGTGTTGGAGTTCATGGTGGTGGTGGTATTATTATTATTATTATTATTATTATTATTATTATTCGGGATGCCTAGAAATTGTTTTTCCACTGTGTTTACGTTCATTATTTTTTTGTGCTTGCTGATAGTGTCTGATTCCGTAATTAATTACTTAAGATTAAGTATTTTTGGTGTAAATGAGTGCAATGTACCTGTAACAGTTTAATGACCTCCTTTAGCTAGTTGTGCTAACTAGAATTATTAGCAGCTTCCTTGGGGTAGCGCTGCAGTGGAGATAGTAGGGTTTTCTTTCACATCAAAACAAGGGGGTTTTGTAGTTTTGACCTGCCACTCATCGGCCTCAACAGCAGTCTCTGTAGGGAGTGATGGCAGGAGTCACATTTGAGGGTAACGGAGCTCACGTTTCAAGTTGTTAATAATTGTTTTGGCTGGTTGAGCACAACAACGGATTGAAAGATTTTTATATACATTATATTATACTTTATTATATTGAATACTTTTATTACATATTATATACTGTATTAACGTTTATACTTTGGTATCATATTCAAACAGAGTAGGTTTTGGTTGGAAATGTCAGCTTTTCACCTTTCATGTCTTGGGAAAGCATTTAAAGTAACCTTTGTAGCCGACAGCCACCGTGTCAGCAGCTGTCTGTGTGAGCAGAACCCTCTTTCCATGCGAGCTCGAGTCATTAGTTCAGTCATCTGTCTCATTGCATTCCTGATTGTTTCTAATCCTAATTGTTAATGCTAGTTTTCATTTAGCTTGTACTAGCATTAACAGGAGTTGCAGTAGGTAAATCAAAGTGATGTGCTGGAACTAGTTGAGGTTGTGTGAAAAGGATGAGTTTTGATGTGAATGTATTAAGTGAAACTGAAATGCAGTCAGTTTCAAAAGGAATCTAGTTTGCAAAACGATGTTCTCTACATTCTAAGCCAGGAACGAGTTTATTTATTTATTTTACTCTTTAATTATTTCATTAATTTATTATGTAAATTATTACTTGACGTAGATTGTGTTAATCAGAGCTGAACGATTAATGTTCAAGTGCAATTTTCAAATCGTATTTTTTTTTTAATTATAGTCTGTGTTTTCAAAGACACTGTCTTATGGTTTTAAGTCAGGAAATGAACCATTTAACACAGAGCCTGTGAACTGCCTGTAGATAATTTAAGCCAGTCCGATCCAACCTCCATGTGTTGTGACATCAGAATCCCAACCGCAGTCTGGCACACTACGTACAGAGGTCAGGAGTCCGGGGCCTCAAGCCCCAAAAGAGTGGATATTCAGATTTGTATGTACATGAGTAAAATTACAATAATTTATTTAGTTTTTTACTACTTTAAGAATTTTAAAATGGGTCTTTAGGGTATCCAAATGTCTGATATCAATAGTCAAAATGTTTTTATGTTGTATTCCTGTCTAATGTATTGTTTAAAGTCTTTAGTTATATATTATAATCCCCACACATAACCCCACGCATTTGTGCAAATCCGAACACAGTCTTCAACAGGAGAGCATTTTCGTACACAGCCCAGCTTCAGCTAGGAACCTCTGCAACTACATACCTAGACCTCTGGCATGTTGTGTTAGCAAACATGGCGGCCCGACGCTGTAAAAATATTAAATATCAGTCTAAACTTATAATGTATTGTTCCTGGTAACCTTTATCTTCTTTCTCAATAGCACTGCAATTCCACACTTCCTTCTGGGTGCAGCTGCTCTTTTGATGATTAGTGTGTTATATGTACTGTGGTGCTTGGAAGTTCCTTTGACTGTTCCTTTGAATTTTTTTATATTTCTGCATAAATTTGACTAAAACCTCATCAGATGTTCACATAAGTCCTGAAAGTAGATAAGGTGGGCAAAAATATAACCCTTGGTCATTGGGGTGAAACTAAATGCCTGCTACCATCCAATGAATCGTCAGATTACGAGTTTGATAACTATGGACTGTACACAGTGGACACAAGGACGAGAAAAACGGAATAATGAGCTGAAAGTTCAGACATGTAAAAGCGGGTTGAGTCTAGTAGCATACAGTAATAGCTGTTTAACCCAGAATGAGGTCTGAGACTAGAGGGGAAGGTGTTGGAACCTTTTCGGCTGCTGGACATAGATGTCTGGAATCCTGATCTGAAGAAGGTTTTCAGCAGGGAGAGAGGCCCACATCGCAGCAGTATCCAGGACGATGCGGAAAAGTGGATGGACCAGTGGTGGTGTTAACGGCAGCGTGGTATGCCCAAACTGCTAAAGACCACCTTGAAAGAACTGAAAACAGATCTGAGAGTTGACAGTCAATCAGCATAGACTCATTCAGCCAATGTAAGAGGCCATTCTGACGAATGAATGTGAATGACTTTGAAAGTGTCTGAAATGTCAGCTTTAGTCAGCAAAGTCCCGCGACCTGTCGTCCTGATGAACCGAATAACATATCAAGAAACTGGCTTGAAAGAAATACATTTATTAACACTAGCCATGACATTAGAATGGGAAAGACTGTCAATCAAAATCAAGTCAAAAATTAATTGCCTCTTACCAGAATACCTGTGAGTAGCAATGCCGAAGGAGTTCAAACAAAAGGGAGAGAGAGGAGGGGAACGAGGGTGACCAACCATATAACCCTTATCCATCTCCTTAGCTGAGAGAGGAGAGGGTTCAGCCAGTGTAGCCTGAAGGTTTCTTGTGACATAAGAAGAGGACAGAGGGAAAAAAAAACACCATCCCAAAACCCTTGTGAGAACCCAGTGAGTAAATAGTCCACACACAGGGATCAGGGTAAGAAGACAGATAGCCAGATAGAATTCCTTCGAGACAGAAGGCTTTTCCTGCCAACTGGACGGAGACGACAAAGTCAAACGGATTTCGGTTGGGGGTCCTTCCAAATACGCAAAAACTTACAGTTAGCAAAAGTGCACATAACTTTATTAGAATGCATTATTCACAAACTACCCATTATATTCAATAAGGGCCTACACAGAATCAGACAGATTTGGTGGCATGTCCTAATATCCAGGGTCCTGTCAAGTTTTTTGGCAAACCAATTAATAACTTTTCCTAAAACCTATTTGCCATTTGTTCAGTATTTATACTTGCTTATATAAAATTGATTACATTAGACATTTTGTCCAGTCTGTCTTATTTTGGCCACTTATCTTGGTATCTCAATTTGTGGACTGTGGATGCCTTATTTGCATATTTATTATTAACTTATTTTTTCCTAAATATCTATGAAAGTCACCTTTATTCTGCCTTAACCTCAACCCAAAACCTATACCTAACCCTCACCCTGTTGAGAATCAACAGATAACAGTTAGTTAATCCAGTAAACTGCAACCATGAGGTTTCCACAATAGAGCCTCCAGCATCTGGCACTAATCATGAACTCTCACTGAAACAGGGAATCTATGGGATGGTTCTAACTCATTTACTATCTCCTGGATAAATCAGAATGTATGTAATTGATGTTCCAAGCTCCTTTTCCTAGTTCCTTTTTTTTTTTTTTTTTTTTTTTTTTTTTTTTTTTTAAAAGCTCCGTCTTTTCTGTTGTTGTGTTTTTTTTTGTTTGTTTGTTTTTATAACCCCCTTTATGTAAACTGCTTTTCTGTAAAGCTGCTTTGAGACATTTAGTTGTAAAAAGCGCTATACAAATAAAGATTGATTTATTGATTTTTTCACCATGAGTATTCACCATCTTTCCAACAGGGGTCACTGTGGTCCTACTAACTACAATCACAAAAATCAGCACTGCAGATTCAAGTAAGTAAAGCCTAAAGCTAACTAGTAAATATATACTATCTACTTGCTACAGAGGATTGGCTGCATCACCTGGTGCACTGCTGTTTTGGTTGATTATAATTAGTCTTGTAGAGTGGATGAAGATTGGCCTGTTTAGATTGGCAGCAGTATGAATCTGGCAGTGGTCTATAATTAATGTTTTAGTGAGGTTGAACACTGGCCTGTGTGCTCATGGCAAGGCACCTAACAAGTCATGATGATGGAATGCTTGGATTGGGCTCATGTTGGGCAAACGTGCAGGCCACACTTTTTTTAGTCTGGACTCTCCAAGATGCCCCTCAACTAATTCTGGACAAGTTGGGCCCAGTGGCATGGTGCTTTATCCCACTGGAATATCCCATCATTGTGGGGGTACATGAAGTCCATGAAAGGCTTAAATGGGGTAGTGGGGACCAGGCAGTGATGTGTTTAGACAGACCAATGGTCCCAACCCTTGCCATGAGGACATAACCCAGCCTGCAGGTGAGGTGCTATATCTGGTGTGGTGGTGTTAACAGAGGTACTCTGGTGGGTCTTCTGCTCCCTTATCCCTCTTGCTTGAATGTGGATGTGATTTCTCCCAGAGTTGTTTGTCTGTTGGCACAGATCTAGCCAGACACCGCCGGTTACAGTCCACTGTGGGTGGTGGTGCTTTCTATGGCGTATGGCTGGTACACATGTAATACTGCAGGTCAAGCAATGTTAAATGCCCACACAACTTGAAACATTCCATCCTTCTGGCACCCACTATCGTGCCTAGTTCAAACTTAATTCACATTGCCTTGCCATGAGCACGTTGACCAGTGCTCAGCCTCACTCACAAAATAACACCTCCCAACTCAAACAGGTGTGGGTGTTCCCAAGCCGTCCCCTGAGGTAACACCACCTCATAATCAATTTGCATACTGCATGCTTATCCCATGACGCGTCTCTGTATTAATTTGTGTTTTTTGGAATTGGGGTTGTATTTGCTAGCCACCTTTTATACACTCGTACCAGCACAACACACACTAACACCACCACCACCACGTCAGTGTCACTGCAGTGCTGAGAATGATCCACCACCCACATAATACCTGCTCTGTGGTGGTCCTGTGGGCGTTCTGACCTTTGAAGAACAGGGCAATAAAGTATACAGAGAAACAGATGGACTACAGTCTGTAACTGTAGAACTACAGAGTGCTCCTATTTGGTCAGTGGAGCTGATGGAACAGACGATCAGTGTAGACACAAGGAGGTGTACCTAATGCAGTGGACCTCTGTATGTGTGCAAGTTTATAAATAAAGCTTTTATTTCTTTGCCATTGATCCATATTTTCTTGGTTTCAACACCAGCTACTTTTAATGACCCCTGCAACAACTACACACCTCTGGACCAACCCTGGAGAGGCACTAATGCAACTGGGCTATGGGTCTGTGACAGATACTTCAACTGGACTGGCTGGTACCGGCTGCTGTATAACAGGATGAACATCCGTATGCCAGAGAGTTGCGTTAATGAATCCAGATGTGGTACTGATGTTGCTCTGTGGCTGAATGGTCCTCACCCTCAGACAGAGGATGGAATAGTCATTCGTGGGGTCTGTGGGAAGGCTGGAAGTCACTGCTGTTACTACAGTTCCACCACAATTCGAGTCAAAGCATGTCCAGGAGACTATTATGTCTATGAGTTTGTGAAGCCGATCTCTTGCGATGCAGCTTACTGTGCAGGTACTCTTACAGCTTTAGAAGCATTAGATCGTGTTGAGTTGAAGAATGTTGCCAAAGTTTATTAGTCTTTCATATATGTATCCATATGTCCTTTTTTGCAGATGTGAACAGCATCACTGCTAACACTGTGACCAGTCTTCCTGCATCACAACTAAACACTAGTAGGTTTTCAAGAGGGCTAATGCTGTTTTAACTCTTACATACATTCATATCTAACTGTGCAATGACTTTTTTTGACTCGTTTTATGTATCGGTAACACATATGCAGTATGACTGATGCCGTATCATATAACACAGTATCGGTATCAGGGCAATGGTGAATAGTTGTGTGGCCAGACTGTCGGCTTCATTGTTTGGTGGGGTTATAGGCCGCTGTTACTTTCATTCATAGGCATAGGAACTGGGGGGATTATTGGGTTTCCAATATTGGAAACATTTTCATTTGTCCCACCCAAAATTATACAAGTCGGGGGGCAGAAAAATCTGAGTCTTTTTATTTAGAGACCCCAACACTGGGTAAGTTGGGGCGTTTTGGCAACAAGTGGCACTGCGTCTTTTAGCCTTGCCAAAGTTTGTGTTGAGGTGCCTGTTCAATCACCAGCTTGACTGACCTCAGCTTTCAACAGAGAGTTTAGTTTATAGCGTTCGCCAGCTTTGGGGTCAGTAATGAGAGCACTTTGGATAGTGACGACTATTAGCTGTTTATTTTAATTCCACATTAACGTTTCACTCCATCACTATACATACAGTATTTACTGCCATAGCTACAATGGAATGGCCTTATAGCTAGCTAATAATTTGGGGGATTGTTGATCCAGACTGTTAGACTGGTATGTGTTATCTGCAATATTAAGACTGTCTAATGGTTAGTGGGGAATTCGTTTTGGGACGGTTGTAGGCTGAAGGCTAGGGAACCAGCCCTGTGACAGGAGGATCCGCCAGTACGGCAGGACATAACTGAAGTGCTCTGTTCTGTTTCCACAGCAGACACTATGAACTATATGTCTTTTGACCCCTGCAATGTCTACAGTGTTCTTGATGATGACTGGAGAAGAACAGACACTATGAGCTACGGTAGCTTTGATGACACTCTAGTTGAATGGAGCGGCTGGTATCGGCTGTATCTTCAGGGGAAAAGTGCTCAGATTCCTGAATCTAATAGATGTTGGAGATTTGTGACCTGTGGTGGTTACACTGCACTTTTGCTTAGCGGATCTCATCCTCTACCCCGGGACGGGATCGTCATCCGAGACATCTATGGAACTTATGCGGATTCACTTCACAGCAGACAGTGTAATTCCTACAAATCGGACCCGATCCAGGTCAAAGCCTGCCCAGGGAATTACTACGTCTACAGACTTGTGAAGCCAGCGGTATCACTGCCAATGCCCACATACTGCACAGGTAAAATCTGCAGTTCCTGAACTGTTTTATTCATATGGAAACTACAGTTGACATGATCAGCATCTTAATTTTAGCTGTTTTACTTAGTGGGTCAATTGCAGGTTAGCTCAGGCTGTCTTCATATTACAGTGTAACAGTAACAGATCAGATTCTTGAGTGTAGTTTGACATAGATATGTTTCTATTTAGAGTTGTGCAAACTTTGATCTCAAGTCATATTTATATTGTTTTCAGATGTCGTTCTAGATCCTATACACATCAGATACGTGCCCATACAACTGTAATAAAAACAATCATATTGTAATTTATTTACATACCTTTAAACTCATATATTTGCTACTGGAACTGCAACAGTTTCCTTCTTTGGCACATCAGTAGAAACATCTAGAATGACCATGCTGATGTCAGCAGTTGATAGTAGCTACAAGTTCTTCATTTCAATTTACCAATTTCAGTCATCAGCAAGTTCAGTCATCAGCAATATTACCATCACTGTTAACAGTATCTAACGGTTATGAGGCAATTGTTTTGGAGTGGTTGTGGGCTGGAGGTTAGGGAACCAAACTTGTGACCAGAGGTTTGCTGGTTCAATTCTGTGAACCGATAGGACATGACCAAAGTGCCCTTGAGCAAGGCACCTAACCCCCAACTAACTGCTCAGAATACATGTGCTTTAATTAAACATTGGACTTTTAACCTTTTTTTTTTCAGACTGTGGTTTCAAATTCTGTCAAACTATGAAAAGATTTATAGTTGTAGTAGATTTCTCATGGTGACAATGGGTGTGTTCTGAGAGCCATGATTACGTTAATAAAGCTTGTACTTCTTTGGCATTGATCTATATTTTCTTGGTGTCAACAACAGCTACTTTTGAAGATCCCTGCAACAACTACACACCTCTGGATCAACCCTGGAGAGGCACTAATGCAACTGGGCTATGGGTCTGTGATAGATACTTCAACTGGACTGGCTGGTACCGGCTGCTGTATAACGGGATGAACATCCGTATGCCAGAGAGCTGCGTTGATCGTTCCAGATGTGGCACTAACGTTGCTTTGTGGCTGAATGGATCTCACCCTCAGACAGAGGACGGAATAGTCACTCGTGGGGTCTGTGGGAATTCAGGAAGTGACTGCTGTTACTACAGTTCCACCCCAGTTCGAGTCAAAGCATGTCCAGGAGACTACTACATCTATGAGTTTGTGAAGCCGATCTCCTGCGACGCAGCTTACTGTGCAGGTACTCTTATAGCTTTAGAAGCTTTAGAGTGTGTTGTGTTGAAGAATTTTGCCAAAGTTTATTAGTCTTTCATGTTTGTTTCCATATGTCCTTTTTACAGATGTGAACAGCATCACTCCTAATACTACTCCGACGACTGCGGCCAGTGTTCCTGCATCACAACCAAACACTAGTAGGTTTTCAAGAGGGCTAACACGGTTTTAACTCTTACATACATTCGTGTCTCAAATATGTAATGACAGTTTTATGAATCTATAACACATATGCAGTATGACTGATGCCATATCATATTACACAATATCAGTATTAGGCAAATAAAGATGTATATTAGGCCAATAGAGTTGTCTCTGGCTTCTTCACTGTGCATAATAACATGTTTTGAATGTTGTTTTGTGATTGAGTATACAGCAGTATGAATTATGCAGAGAATAATTATTTCGGTTGCTTCTGTTTCCACAGCAGACACTATGAACTATATGCCTTTTGACCCCTGCGATGACTACCAGGTTCTTGATGATGACTGGAGAAGAACAGACACTATGAGCTACAGTAGCTATGACGACACTCTTGTTGAATGGAGCGGCTGGTATCGGCTGTACCTTCAGGGGAAAAGTGCTCAGCTTCCTGAATCTGATTGGTGTTGGAGTTTTGTGACCTGTGGTGGTTACACTGCACTTTTGCTTGGAGGACCTCATCCGCAACCACAGGACGGCATCGTCATCCGAGACATCTATGGAACTTATGCGGATTCACTTCACAGCGGACAGTGTAATTCCTACAGATCAAACCCGATCCAGGTCAAAGCCTGCCCAGGAGATTACTACGTCTACAGACTGGTCAAGCCAGCTGTATCACTACCAATGCCCACATACTGCGCAGGTAAAGTCTGCAGTTCCTGAACTGTTTATTCATATGGAATCTACAGCTGATATGATTAATTTCAGCTGTTTTACATTGACATCACTTTGTTGATGTTCTCATTGTAGTCAAATTGCAGGTCTACATTGTAGTCTACTTGTAAAAACTCTAAGCTAGTGCAAATAGCATCTATCTCGCCAAGGCACCTAACACCCAACTGTTCTCTGGGTACTGTGGATAGGACTGCCCACTGCTCAAGTTCACTTGCATGGGTGTGTGTGCATGGGTGTTTCACTTCACAGATGGGTTAAATGCAGCAGACAAGTTCCTGTATGTGCCAGCACAAATGGTTCTAAGTTCTAATTCTGTTATTTTAACAGAGACGTCAAGAATATTTGGTCATGTAGCTTTTGAAGAAACACCAACACCTTCGCCTACAAGTTTCCCAGACACTTCAACAGCAGAGAGGGATGTAACGTTCACAGAGACGCCAACAATAGCAGTGGCTGTATCTGAGATGTCAACCAGAAATGACTCTGTAACTACAATGGAATCAGTAACTCCAACACATTTACTTACCCAGGCAGGGCAACTCTCAAATACAGCAACGGCATCTACTTTGACCCAAACCTCAACTGAGACCACGCCTGTGAGACCAGCTACACATAATGATTCAACTACTGTAGTTTCTACAACTGTTCAGGTGACTGAGTCTGCAACAGCTACAGCTGACCACACCATTGATACGAGTTCAGCACCAAAAGATAACATCACTTCACCCACAACAACAACCATGTCCCCAGCTACACCAGCAATGCAATCAACTGTAACCACAGCAGCCCCCACAGCTACAACTGCAGCCCTGCTCCCAGCGGAAGCTTCTAGTTCTTCCATTTCAGCTGCTTGGTCTTCTACTCAAGCTTCCACAGACACGCCAACACCGACTGCAGCAGGAGAAGGAATTATCATTCTACAAATTCGCATCCAGCAAGAGTTCATCCCTGCTTACAACGATTCTACCTCTAATGAGTACATAACTCTGGTCAACAATATCACTGCTGAGGTAATAAAGCAACAACAGCTGTTTAAAACCAAATCAAAGATTATATAATTTAAGCTGATGTCATATGATCTTTACATTGATTTATCTGATGACTAACTCTGATATAGTGAGTTCTGGTACCAGTGTAATTCTGACAGATGTACTGGTGAAGTATCAGCAGGCTCTGATGTTAAATGTGCTTGTAGGTTAACTATCTGTGTCTTTTCCTGTGTAGCTGGAACGGTTCTATAAACAGCTGTTTCCCCTCACGTTCCTCCGATGCTATGTCACAAGGCTCTGGTACAGTATTTCCAGCTTTAATCGCATCACAGTTTGAATTCAGTAGCCAAGACTCAGCAGTGAGCAGTTACCTTCATATTCTTTTATACAAAGATATAAATCCACACAAGTATATGTTTCATATAGACAGGCAAAGTAAATTCAGCTGAGTTATTTCAACAGCACCTCTATCGGATATTTATTGATGAGGATTCTGTCTTAATTTCAGAATATCTCCTTGCTCCATTTACCAGTCAGAAAGATTCCACCATGTTTAAGGTTACCTGTATGTCTATGTTAAAAGGCCCAGCTAAAGTTTCAATGTCATGTATTTCAAGGTTACCTCTTTATAGTCTGTTTTAATAATCATAATATTACATTTGGACTGAGGGGCTTAAGGACACACTCTCTGTCTTTCAGCGTTTACAGCTGGTGCAGTCTTGGTGTGATTTCTCTGAAGAGTTTCAGTTTGAGATTTCAGTGTGATATGGATGCTGATTTTATAATAGTTATGGATGTCATGGTCAGCTTATAAGGTTTTGCCGAATCTCCCATTTCTCCTTGTGCAGGGCCGGTTCTGTAGGTGTGGACTCTCAGCTGATCTTTACAAATGAAACGGTTCTGCCAAACATAACAGTCGTGACTGAATCATTATGTTCAGCAGTAAATAACTCCGTAGTTTCCCTGGATATCATTCTATCCAGTATCAGTGCTGGTGAGTGTCAGTCCGTCAGCTTTTTTTTTCCAGTGTCCATAATACAGTGTTGCACCAGATTTACCCTGAAATGCTGCTGTTAATCTACAGGCTGAGGATCCTCTCAGCATCTTCCTCCAGTGACCCACTTCAGCACAGCCAGTAGTGTGGTAACACCACAGTGGAAGCTGCTTAAACTGGAGTCTATTTCTCATTTACATTCAGCAATGATACTTTAACCCTGTAATGTGAACATTACCTGCCTTCCCTGCACACCAGGTTAGAGAGTAGGTCCACTTAAACTAGAAGATCATATACTAAAACAACAATACAAGCAGTGGACCCGCCTCCAACCTAGAGGGTTAACTGCAGGTTAGCTTAGGCTGTGTTCACATTACAGGGCTAAAGTAGCATAAATCTGTATGTTGACTGTGATGTGAAATAGACATGTTTTTATTCAGAGCTGTGCAGACAGTGATCCCAAATTACATTTGAGTCACTTTCAGGTGTGTTTCTAGATCATATACACTGATATGTGACCATAATAATTGGAATAATTGGAAACAGTCATATTGTGATTATGTATGTATGTATGTATGTATGTATGCATGCATGCATGTATGCATGTATTTAACTTCTATGTATGGTACTGAAACTGTAACAGTTTCTGTTTTTCGCACAACCGTTGAAACGTCTTAAGTTACTATGCTGATGTCAGCAGTTGATAATAGACTAATAGACTACAGGTTTATTAAAGTCATCAGCAATATTACCAGCAACATTACTAGTGTCTAATTCTGTAATATTAACAGAGACATCAATTATGTTTGTTCATGTAGCTTTTGAAGAAACACCAACACCTTCATCTACAAGTTTCCCCGACACTTCAACAACAGAGATGGACGTAACGTTGACTGAGACGCCTACAGTAACTGTATCTGAGTTGTCGACCGGAGATGACTCTGTAACTACAATGGAACCAGTAACTCCAACGCAGTTAATTACCCAGGCAGGGCAACTCCCAAATACAACAACAACAACCACCACGTCTACTTCGACCCAAACCTCACTCACATCAACTGAGACCACGTCTGTGAGAGCAGTTACACATGATTCAACTACTGTAGTTTCTATAGCTGTTCAAATGAGTGAGTCTGCAACAGCTACAGTTGACCATACCACTGCTACGAGTTCGGCACCAGCATCACCAGCGGTATCACCTACCAGAAGTCAGGCTCCCTCGTCTTCTACTGAATCAGAAAGATCGTCTGTCTCCGGGCCCTCAACTACATCTTTCCAAAGTACCACGCTGACCTCCACATCTGATTACACTTCAGAGACCAGATCTTCATCAGTAATTTCCCCTGGTAAATCTGTAACAGAAGGTAATGTCACTTCACCCAGAACTGAGACGACAACCAAGTCTCCAACTATACCAGCAGTGCAATCAACTGTGACCACAGCAGCCTCCACAGCTGCAGTTGACCACATCACAAATACAACTTCGTCACATGCGGTATCACCGACCAGAGGTCAGGCTCCTTCATCTTCTACTGAATCAGAAAGATCATCTGTGTCCGGTCCTTCAGCTACATCCTTCCAAAGTACCACGCTGATGTCCACAACTAATTACACTTCAGAAACGAGATCTTCATCAGGAACTTCACCCAGAACTGAGACAACAACCATGTCTCAGACTATACCAACAACGCAGTCAACTGTGACCACAGCAGCTTCCACAGCTACAGTTAACCCTACTACTGGTACAAGTTCGGCACCAGCATCACCAGCAGTATCGCCTACCAGAAGTCAGGCTCCTTCATCTTCTATTGAATCAGGAAGATCGTCTGTCTCCGGGCCTTCAGCTACTTCTTCTTTCCAAAGTACCATGCTGACGTCCACAACTGGTTACACTTCAGAGACCAGATCTTCATCAGTAACTTCACCTGGTGGATCTGTGACAGAAGGTCCTGTCACTTCATCCATAACAACAACAACAACAACTGTGTCTCCAGCTGTACCAACAACGCAGTCGACTGTGACCAAAGCTGCACCTGGACTCCCAGTCACAGCAGCCTCCACAGCTGCAGCTGCAGCTACAGCCCTGCTCCCAACAGAAGCTTCTAGTTCTCTCATTTCAACTATTTGGCCTTCTACTCAGGCATCCACAAGCACGGCTGTATTAGGAAAAGGAGTTATTATTTTAAATATTCGCATCCAGCAGGTTTTCATCATCGCTTACAATGATGCTTCTTCAAATGAGTACAAGACTCTGGTCAACAATATCACTGCTGAGGTAAAAACAAAATCACAATTTGTCATTTAAGCTGATGCAGTTTGAAATTTGCATTGATTTATCAAATGATTTACTCAAACTATAGAGTTATTTTTTGGTTCCAGTATAATTATATTTTTTCTCTCTCTCTCTCTCTCTCTCTCTCTCTCTCTCTCTCTCTCTCTCTGATGTTAAATACCTACAATTTGAATTCATTAACTGAGTTGTGTTTTCAGTTATTTCAACTATCTGTGTCCTGTCCTGTGTAGCTGGAACGGTTCTATAGACAGCAGTTTCCCCTGTTCCTCCAGTGCATAGTCACAAGACTCTGGTACAGTATTTCCAGCTTTAATCACATCACAGTATCAATTGTATGCATTTCAATAGCCAAGACTCGGCAGTGAGCAGTTAGCTTCTCAAGTATATGTTTTATAAAGACAAACAAAGTAAATATTTGTAAATATAAAGCTAAAATATTTCCACAGCACCCCTATCGAATATTTACTGACCTGAGACAAACGGTTTCATGCTAAAGACTTTCATGTGTCAGTTATTGTGTGTGTGTGTGTGTGTGTGTGTGTGTGTGTGTACAGAGCATATGAAATTGAACTATTGAACTATTGAATATTGGTGAAGTATTGAACACGTCACCAATATATTTCTAAAGGTGCAATAGACCTGAAATTCAGATGTGGGTATCAACCCATTCAATCCACACATGCAAAGAAATCAAACCATAGATGTCCATAAATTAAGTTGTGTAATAATGAGAAATGTCACAGGGAAAAAGTATTGAACACGCTTACTGAAATTTATTTAATGCTTCATGCAAAAGCCTTTGTTGGTGAAGACATCTTCAGGATGCCTCCAGTATGGAGAAACTACTCACTTGCATTGCTTAGGTGTGATTTTGGCACATTCTTCCACACAAATACTCTTCAAAGTCCTGAAGGTTCGGTGGGCTCCTTCTATGAACTTTAGTGCCTCCCATAGATTTTCAATTGGATTCAGGTCAGGTGACTGGCTGGGCCATTCTAGCAGCTTTATTTTCTTTCTCTGAAACCAACTGAGAGTTTCCTTGGCTGTGTGTTTGGGATCATTGTCTTGCTGAAATGTCCACCCTCTTTTTCATCTTCATCTTCCTGGTAGATGGCAGAAGATTATTATCAAGAAGGTCTTGGTACATTTGTCCATTCATCCTTCCTTCAATTATCATGATGTTCCCACCTCCACACTTCATTGTTGGTATGGTGTTTTTGGGGTGATATGCAGTGCCTTTTGACCTCCAAACATGGTGTGTATTATGGCATCCAAAGAGATCAGTTTTGGTCTCATCTGACCAGACTATATTCTCCCAGTATTCCACAGGCTTGTCTAAATGTTGTTGAACAAACTTTAAATGCACTTCAACCTGCTTTTTCTTCAGCAGTGGAGTCTTGCGTAGTGAGTGTGCATACAGGCCATGGCGGTTGAGTCGTTACTTATTGTTTTCTTTAAAACCTGCTGTACCTGCTGATTCCAGGTCTTTCTGTAGCTCTCCACAGGTGGTCCTTAACTCTTCTGATAATTCTTTTCACTCCTCTGTCTGAAATCTTGTGGGGAGCACCCGGTCATGGCCGATGAAATGATGTTCTTTCCACTTCCGGATTACAGACCAACAATGCTTACTGGAACCTTCAGTAGTTTAGAAATTCTTCTGTAACCAGTGCCATCAGTATGTTTTGCAACAATAAAGTTGCGAAGGTCTTGAGAGAGAGCTCACTGGTTTTACCCATCAGGAGATGTTTTTTGTGTAGCACTTTGGTAATGAGGCACCTTTTTCTAGGCTATCAGTTGAACCAGCTGATATTAATTTGCACTGAGTAGAAATTTGCACTGGATTGCTTTCTAATTGCTTAAATGACTGTCCATGGCTTTTTGCACCTGTCTTTCTTCATGTGTTCAATACTTATTCCCTGTGTCATTTCTCATTTCACACATTAATGTATGGACATCTATGGTTTGATTTCTTTGCATGTGTGGATTGTATGGGTTGTTACCCACATATGGTGAGATGTCAATAGCATAGAAATATATTTACTTAAATATTTTTCACCTGCGCTCTCGCTCTCGCTCTCTCTCTCTCTCTCTCTCATATATATATATATATATATAGTTTAAAATGGCTGATGTTTAACTTTTAATTGAAGTTTAGTGATTTTTGAGCTTTCGTGTCAAGGATTTTATTTTCATATCAAAATATCACCTTGCTCCATTTACCAGCCAAAAAGTTTCCGCCACTTTTAAGGTTACCTGTATGTCTTTTTTAATGTCCAGCTGATGTTTTAATGTCATGTATTTTAATGTGACCTCTTTATAGTATGTTTTAATAATCATAATTAAATGAACACGCTTTAAAATGTCCCTTAGCAAACTTTGTATGAACCTCTGAAAAATGAATTTTTGAAGTTTTCTTAGCAATGAGCGTCTTTCAGGATGCTGATTTGAAAATAGTCTTTGATACCATTAGCAGTGAATGAGGCTTTGCTAAATCTCCCTTTCCTCTGTCTGCAGGAATGGGTCAGTAGGTGTGGACAATCAGCTGATCTTCAAGAATGAAAAGGATCTGCCCAATGTAACAGTCACAACTGAATCATTGAAATCAGCAATAAATAAATCTGTTTTCCTGAATATCATTCCATCCAGTATCAATGCTGGTGAGTGCTCAGCTACTAATACATACATCTACTAATACATATGAAATCTTTGGGTGTTCAGAGAATATTACTTTAGTTTGTGAAAAATTGTAGAATTTTTAGTTTCTAGCAAAAATCCAGATTTTGGAGTGTTGGATAATAAAAATGCTGGTGACACACCTTGTTAATATGCAAACAAGTGAGAGTCTGATACATGGTCTGTTTATCAGAAAACCCAAACACAACAATGGTAAAAGTAGAAAACACAACACATAGTGGATAAAAATAATCACTTTGTAAGTTTTATAGGCCACGCGATGAACTGAACAGTAAATATTGTGACCTTGTTTTGTGCAATGCTGTATGCTATTCCAATTTACATGTGAAAAAAAAGAAAAGAAAGAAATGCTGCCTTTTTACCATCCAAAAATAGCAGTTAGTCTGAAAGATCTCGTCATTTAAAGACATGCTTGTTTTACATTAGACTCTTTAATCATTAGACTCTTAAGCAACTCAGTTTAGGTGAAGAGACTCTAGATTCTCTCTGTCCACCAGTCTATCATAGAAGCTCATTAATTACACTGATGTCTGTTCAAGTGCTCATAAGTACAGAACAATGGAGGAGAACAGTTTCCATTAGCTAGAACTATAAATTAACTTTTTAAACACAAGTGAAGTTTCATTTTAAGATTGATTTGCAACTTAGTTACAAGTTAAAGTTTAATAAGAACTTGCTTTAAACAGGTTCACAAATGAGATTTGCTTTCCTATACTGCATCTGTAGGTCTCTGTTCATAAACATAAACCAGCCAAAACTAATTTACTATAAAAGTGTTTGTATAAATGTGCCAGTCACGAGTGCATATGTACATATTTCTATATTGTGGTGTATTTGCCCCCAAAGTCAGGAACAATATCTTTGATCTGTTCACTAAAGCTTTGTAATTGTCAGTCAGTGTTTACGTTCGACACTGTATTCGAATAATACTAATGATGGTAACAACAACAACAACAGCTATTATTATTATTATTATTATTATTATTATTATTATTATTATTATTATTCATCCATGCTACTACTACCACGTATCAAATATAAGTATCAAACATACATAAAACTGAATAAATAAGACATTACATGTCATTAGCTGTTATGTTTAATGATGTACTGCTGCTGCCTCTAAATTTGAATAATGATGAATGAATTATTATTATATTAATAATAAAATGACAATGAACAATTTTAACTGCTTACCTTATTTATTTATTTATTCATTCATTCATTCATTCATTCATTCATTCATTCATTTATTCATTTATTTGTTAAATTTTATCAGTAGTAGTGTTCATTTGTGCAGTCAACAAACTTTTTTCCAGAGATCAAACCCTCGGGTTTGGGAAAACCATATCGTTGCCAAGCTGGTATTAAATCAGAGGTGCCAAACCTCAGCCAGAATCTGCCCAGATTAATCTTGCCAGCTGAGGTGCTGCACCCATGGCATCACTCATTATGTATTCTGCCATGTTGGGGCGGTTCTCACTGAATGGCTATGCATCAAAAACTTGTCACTCCAAATCAGTTGACCAGAAGAGGTGTAGGTGAATGGCATCATTTAGGAGCCTCCCCCCTAAATGGGCCAAACGTCAACAGCAGAAGAAAGATTTATTTTTGATTTAAAGTACAGTAATTAGATGGAAAGTAATGAGGTATATGGGTCAACTCTCTATAATTATTATATAAGATCATGTTTTTTATTTTGTTTGTTTAATTTTAATTTTTTTATTTTTTTATATTTTACACTGTGTTAAATAAATCCCTTCACTTCTCTCTTCAGAGGTATACACCACCACCCCAGCACCCAGTGCTCCAGAACCAGCTAGTAAGTGTCCAATGGTTCTCTGGCATTATCATTTTCCAAAAGAGGATATACATGATACTTTTCAAGCCTGGCCCAGCTTTGCTCCTACATAATTACTTGTTGCCTCGGACATTTCATGTGTAGTGTTGGTTGATTGGTACAAGTTGAGGTTTGGTAGGAGTAGGTTCTCTTGGGGCAATTGCCATGCCATTAGCTTAGCCACATGGGGTCACATGGGGTCCTAAGCCCCACTGCAGTTTAACATGTATCTGTGGTTTAAACTAAACCCAGTTTTCCCCCTTAACCTCTTGGAAAGCTTAGGCTAATTTATGTGTAGCTGTTTTGGTATTTTGATCAATTACAAATATAATTACAAAGTATTCACACATGGCATATGTTATTTTCAGGAGACCCTGGGCTACTTATGTATGCCATTATTTTACTTGTAAATACTAACAGAATTTGTATCCTTACAAACCCATTACAAAAGGTTGTACCTGTTGCTTATACATGTCCTTAAAACAAGCGTCCATTGAAATACCTTTTCAGAAGTGGCTTGGTGTGACTGTGAGCTGAAAATACAAAGTTTTTGGTGGTGGTTCAGTCTGTTGGTTATTATTGAGTTAAGGAAAACACAGGTTTATTATTGATTTTCTGTCCTCTTGGTTTCATGTTGGGTGCAAAAAACTCTTACAAACAGCAAGACAGACTTTGTAATAGGAAGGCTAAAAGACAGCTAATATAGGGGTATTGAGTGGCTTATGCATTGTATTACTGGTTGGTGGTTTGTCACAGCTGGATGAATCATGTGTGTTAGTGAGATGAGGGTCTACTGAATGTTCTGATGTGTAATTTATGTTGGTATTTTTTCCCTTTGTATATAGTATGAAGGCTAAAAGCAGAGAGCTGATATAACAGTATCGAGTGGATTTTGGGTGTTTTTGGAGCCGGAATACTGACTGATTCTTGGTCACAGGTGGTTGAAATGTAGCTTAGTAAGCAAGAGGGTCTGCTGAGTGATCTGATATGTATATGATGTTGCTGTTTGTTAAAAGATGAGGACTAGAAGCAGAGAGATAAAATCAGGATTATTGGTGTTGTTTCAACCAGCTTGATGATAGGGCTGATAGGGCAGAGTCTGAATGCTCTGATGTGTATATCCTGTCTGTAGCATAAACTGTTCTGAAGTCGGGAATGAACTTGGGTTTCTGGTTCTAAGCTTTAAAATCTATATACCTGCCACTAGATGACACAGTAAAGTTTAATTAACTAAATGTCAGACTAATAAATGTTCAATTTCATGAATGTGTGTGTGTGTGTGTGTGTGTGTGTGTGTCACTCAACAGACTATTTAGTGATTCTGTATGTAATTCTTGGAATTGGAGTTTGTGGGATTGCAGTTTTTCTGGCTGTATATTTTTGGAGAAGGTAAGAAAACTTGCAGCCTAGTTTATAATATTGGTATGAAATACATGAAATGTATATCACTTACGAGTCGATGCTAAATAAAGCATTTTTTCTTTGAAGAAACAGGAAAAAATTTCCATATGGAAATTTCTAAAGAAGATGCAGCCGCTGTTCTCGTGTACAAGAATTCAACAGTAAGTTAGAGACATTTACAGTCCCACTACTCTGGTCATTATTTTACTGGTCACTGGGAACGGTAAAGGCCAGTGATGGTAATGAGCTGTCTAGTTAGCTACTAGCTGCTGTTGGTGTTGATGTGTCCATTATCTATCGGCTGTTAATGGAGCAACAACACTATATTTCACAGCAGCTTTATTTCCAGGCATGAACAAAGCATGAAATCATGACTGGACTCTCTACTCTGGACTTTTCAGATCAGCCACTATAACACCACTGTTACCTTGCTAGTAACATCACACTGCAAATCTCATGTGTGCTAATAGAAATGAACATTATTGCAGCAGTGAATATGAAATAAATACAGCCTTTTTATGAAGCACATAAAAATATTTCCGCATTAGTCATAAACTTATTGTGGTGCTAGTTTTCTGGGTTCCACAGAATAATAACTAGAATAAACCAGAATAATAATCTATTTAGTAAGTTGTTAACAGAACATAAAATAATGTAAATATGGAAAATGTAAAATATCATTATATTTCATTGCCTTTCTTTTTTGAGTCTGAACTCATTTATACCAGCCACCCATAATATTAATATTTCCCACCCTGCTTCTATATTACTATAACTATACATACTGTATTTGGTGTAATATTTAATAGCTGTCTAATAGTGTAAAACAAGACACTGTGTATTTGTGATGAACTGAAGATGTGTTTATCATTCTCTCATAGACTGATAGAGGAGACGACACTGAACCACTGAAACCGCACCGACAGAATGAGGCGGAAAAATCCTTTTTTATGCTGTAGTCATTTAAGTTTGAAGTCTTTCTGGATTATAAACACCAATCGCTGACACATACACACATCGGTGTGATTTACTGCTGGATGCATTTCTTCTGTGAAGTGTATGAAATGCTGAAAGCTGAAATCATTCTGATGTAAGTCTTGACATACACACCACATCCATATGCTGGGTGGAGCTGGATGCAGGGTGATGCATTGTTTACAGGTGAATTCAGAAGCTGGTGTCAATTTCCTAACATTGATTGATATATATATATATATATATCAATCATTTACACCATGTAATTAAACAGGCTGCTTATTTAAAAGCATCCAAAGACTGATTTATGTAAATGGGCTCTGTTCTGAGTGGTCACTTTATACTGGCACTCATTCAAAAAGTTGTCAGGGCTAAAACACTGCATAACTTCAACATGATTGGGTGGGGCTAGACTGCTGTAGTCTTAATAGTTGGACATGTATACATATTGATTTTCATGGCTTCATGAATAAATGAGCATTTTTGCAGCTTGGTTTCTGATTATGGGCTGTATAGAGTCGTATGGTTTAAAACAGCTATCTTTATATTTAAAAGTATAGAAAATTCACTTTTTCATGATGTATCCTGATGATAAGTTACTCTAGCTGTTAAACTTTCTGTCACTAATAGGCCTCAGCACCTCCAGATGTAGCTGTCTCCATAATACTGAAGTGCTTTCTAGCACCTGCTACTTATTAGCTGCCATTAAACACATAGTCTGTGTTGTTAGTCCTTATGAAATCTTGTATGTTTGTAGCTGCAGTTCTAGGTCTGTTGTTCATTGATGTTCTAGATTTCATGGTTTTTGACTCTTGGACTGTTTTCTTGGTTTTGTCTTTGGATTATTCCTCTGATGTTGAAAGCTCATGTATTATCCGATTTGGATTCTAATAAATCTGCAATTCCTTTGATCCTCTTCTTTGTCTGAGTCCAACATTAGATGTACACCAACACTGCTTAAATAAATCTGATTCGGTTTATCTTCGTTCAAATTGAATGGGCTATCTTGTATGTTCATTATATAGTTTCACAGCATAGAAAGTTACACAGGTTTTGGAAGTCTGTCTTTTGGCATTGCACAGTTTGAATTAATCTACTATCAGTCAGTCCTTGTGGTGAAATAGTGGAGGGCAGTTCAGTGACTCTGACCTGCAGCAGTGATGCAAAGCCACCCCTAAAGGTCTACACCTGCTTTAAAGAAGGTGGAACCTCACCTGTAGGAATTGGACACAGTTAAAGTATATTCAGTGGGTTTCACAGTTTTGCTCCAAGTGTTGTTAGGTTGGAGCTAAAATCTGGAAAGTCAAGAAAAGTCTGGAAAGTCTTGAGAGTCAGGCTTGAGAACCACTGCTGCGACTGGATGGGTTATATGTTCACTATCGCCTGATCTTTCAATAACGGTTAAGTCATTTTGGACCATTTCTGGTTGTGGATTTGCATAGCCAATAGTTGGTACTATATGTGAAAAAGCTGTTCGTCCACGTCACGAAGTATTTCATGGCCTCACAGATAATTAGTGTCTGGAAAGATGAGTTTTATGAGGTATCCCATACAGCTAACGTCAAATCATTAGCTTCATTGAGAGACACTTTGCCCAGTAATTAAGCATGTCAAGTATGTACACGGAAAGTTTTCTGATTCATTGCGAATAAGAGATTAATCTTGCATTTTCTCAACCAATATCCTTTGTAAATCAAGTCAGTATCTATGGCGGGCTTCAAAGGGGAAAACTTACCTTATGTCCTCAACTCTAGCCATCAATTACTGGATTTTGGTTTCAGTAGTACAGGTTCTTTAAGGTGTGATAATCACAGCTTTAATGATAATAGTTTGAAACAGTAACACTGTCAGAAATGTTCCACGTTTTACCAGGAAACCTGCAACTATTTCTCCACTGATGCAAACATATTGAAACTGTATCATTGTTGAAGGTAGGAAGCTCTGGAATGTTGATCTAAATATCCTGTCTAAGCTCTTGCCAGTAGACTCTGTGTGTGTTATATCATGTTTTTGGGTGAACTGAGAGCAGAGCAGTGGACCGGACATGGTGATCATCTCCTTTGAGACAAGAGAATGCATTTTTGTGCCATTGGGTTTGTTTGCTTTGTGTTGTGGTAAAAATGAAATATGGAGATCATACTTACGTCAACACCATGTTTCAGATTTATTGAGTAAACCTTATTTGAGAAAGAGATTCTGGGTAAAGGATGATGAGCAGGGCTGCTGTGCTTGGGGTGATGGAGGGATAACATACAAAGCTTTAAATTTGTATTTTTTTGCTTCTCTCTCTTTTTCTTTCTAAAAGTTTGAATTAATCTAACCAGCCCACTAAGTTTGGGTACACCTACCTAAAACCATGTTTATCATTATTATCTTTTTTTTTTTTTTTTTTAACGGTATAAACAGCCTAACAGTGCTTTACAGTCCATATACACTATTGAAACTCATTTCAACTAAATACATATGCATAAAAAGCATCCAAAGCCCAAATCAATTGAGTCTAAAATAAGGTGGCTTGTGGGGTCCTCCCCCCCAGTTCTTTCTTTATGTTCAAGATTCTGATTTGCATACCACATACATTATCACAGTATGTGACATAAGGGTAAGGGGTCCCTAGTGGGCGGCACTCTGGGCCAAACCCAATAGGCCTGGTTTATTGTCATTATGCAAATAGAAGCTTGTACAGTGTAACAAAACAGTCGGGCTACTTCTCCAGTGCAGTGAGGAAAAAGTAGGTAAATAAACTGTAGCGCCAAGACAGACGGCAAAAAGACTGGCAATATTTGCATAGAAACAGAAAAGATTTGCATGAACAGTAACTGTAGGTCGGAGGTACGTGGGCTAGAATTAAAGTGCAAACAGTCATAAATACATAGTTTAATAAATTACAGCTGAAGTGTTTTATAGCATGTAATAATTGGAACTGTAGAGTGTGTTGAGGTAAACCAAGTCAGGTGTGCAAATTAAAGTAAGTGTTTGCTTTTGGGACGGGTGGACAGCCGAGAGCCCTAGGTAACCAGAGAAACATCCAGGTGGTTGAGTGCAGTATGCATTACCAGGGACACTGCATCATCAGTCGATCTGTTTGCATACAAGTCCAAGGTGCTGGGAAGCGTGCTCTCTATATGAGGCAAAATCAGTCTCATGAAGCACTTCATCACTATAGGTGTGAGAGCGATGGGGTGGTAGTCATTCCTGCACACGATGATGGGTTTCTCTATGATTGGGATGATGGTTTGGAACTGTAGCCTGTGTCAGGTAAAGATTGAAGATGTTCATGATGGTAGTAGCCAGCTGGTTGGCACATCCATTGAGGACCTGACCTGAAATGCTTCTATTGTATTTCCTGCTTTTAGGACAAGTGATCTCCTCTTCTCATCTGTAGTCAGTGCTGGCTCTTTGATGGAGGGGAGGACAGGGCAGTGGGAGCTAGCTGAGGATCCCTTGCCGCATGCTTTGGGGGTCTGAGTTGGTGTAGAAATGGACTGCACTTTGTGCGCTGTACTTGTGCTTTACTGCCCTGATGCCAGCCTTTGAGTTGTGTCTGGCAGCTTTGAGTCGTCACTGTTACCTGCGTTTAAAGACGGCATCGCGTGCTTTGAGTAGACTGCAGACTCCACTGTTCATCCATGGTTTTTGGTTAGGAAGTGTGTGAATTTGGTCTATTCATATTGTCTGAGATCCGTTTGATTGAAGTCGCAACGATGGCTGCTGCTTTCTGATAGCATTAGTAAGTTAGCATTGCTTTGTGGGGATGTAAGCAACATTTCCTGAAGGAGGTAATAGGGCCTGCATCTCACCATTATGAACTCCAAATGAAGAGAGCAGAAGTGTTCAACAACAGCTGAGTTGGTGCTCCATTGATCGTTCACAAAAAATGGAGGTTCACAAAAAGGATCTTGGGGTCTTGCTCAAGAGTGAAGGCAGAAGGGATCTTGTGATCATTCACAGGCGGCAGGAGTAATAAGGTCTCTGTACTAGTCTGTAGTGGTGAAGAGGGAGTTTACTGGTCAGTCTGTATCCCAACCCTCACCTGTGGCCATGAGCTTTGAGTAATAACTAAAAGAATGAGATCAGCGGTAACCTTAGCAGGGTAGCAGGCCACACTCAGGGTGGCTGAGGAGCCCAGTCATCCGGTTGGAGCTTAATGTAGAAAGGAGCCAGTTGAGGTGGTTTGGGCATCTGATTTGGATGTCCCCTTGCCGACTCCGGCTGGAGGTGTGTCATCCCAGGACCTGCTGGAGGGATTACATCTGCAAGATGGCCTGGGAATGGCTTGGGATTTCCTAGAATAAGCTAGAAGTTGTTACGTGGGGATAGGCCCATCTGGGCTTCTCTGCTTTCAGTACTGCAGTTGCGACCCTAGCCTGAACCAAGCAGTACAAGAAGGTCAATGAATGAAAACACACACACATTCCATCCCCCTTTGTTTTGAGTGAAGGTTCCGTGCGGGCTGCATGGTGCGCATTTAGCCCCTGAAGCATAAAAGCAGAGTCCGGTAGGCTGCTTTGAAGCCAGGTTTCAGTAAAATTAAAAACAGCAGCAGCAACAACTGTTCTCAATCTGGTGATCTGTTGTGAGCCTGAGTCTCAGTTCCTCCCGCTTCTTTTCAAGTGAACAAACCTTTTTAATTAGTAGCCTGGGAAGTGGTGTCCTCATTAGCCTTGCTAGCCTTGCCGGATACCATCTCGCTTACCCCATATGCCCATCGTCAGTGTCTTCCTGTCTGAGGAGAGGCTGCAGTTGAACACTGAGCAGCATGGGAGAGATTAACACTCGATGATTTCACTGTCACATGTCCACAATCCTCCAATCCTGTTCCGTTTTCCAAATCTTCCTTCTCGGAGTACTAATCACACACACCTGTTCCTCATCTAGTCTGTTTGTATGAATACTCATCTCTCACACTGGCTCATTGTGAAGTATTGTTGCGTACTGAGCGGTTTCTCCCTGTTACTCATCTTGTTTGCTACTCTGGTTTTTGACTTCTTTCTGATTCTCTGTTTACTCTTTTGCCTTTGCCCTTTTGGTACGTTTGCTGATCTGACGTTTGCTGTTTGTTTGGTTTTGACTCCTGCCTGTTTACTGACCTTGTCTCCGCCTTGCCCTTTTGCTATGTCTGCTTTGCTCTTGTTGCTTCTGTATCGGACTACAAATCTGTTCAATAAACCTCACTTTGATTTTAGCTCAGTGCTCGTAGCAATCTGTTTGTCCATCAACACAGCTGTGCATTTGCAATTTTGAATTTAGTTTGCCTTTAGTGAGACCGAAAGAAGTCTGTTGTTTGTTATTACAGCTGTAAGATTTTTGTAGCTTTAAGAAGCTGTTGGTCAAAGTTAAAATGTTGGTAGATGCTTTATTATCCAGGAATAAGCATGGTCAGGAGCTGAACTGTGCTGTTATTGAGGAGTGACTCACTATTGCCAGGATTCAGTTGTTCCACTTTTCATCTGGATCAGATATAATGAATTATATAACTACACTCAATCAAAGAAAGCTGTGTTTTGTTGTTGGGTCTTCTCAAAATCATAAAGGTCAATACCTGAAATCTGTGTTTGTTCACTTGGGTAAGACTTGCCCAGCAAAAACAACCTTTGCCCTTTCCTCATTCTTCATTATGTTGATGATGTCCTGGGATGTCAGAGCAAAGGCTTTGCACCTTCAGGGCCTTCAGAGAAGGTTCATTAGGGCATTAGAAGCTGGAAGGAAGATCTTCATTACAACCAGAAATCATTTTGCTTTCAAAACATCAGTATCACGTGACCAGTGAGCATCTAGGCTGAAACGCCACGTTGTATCCTGGGCAAGAAGGACTCTACTGTTCCTGTATTCTAGTTTTCTTGGAGGGAGCAGTAAATTGTTGGAGATTCTCTTCCTTTTCCTCAGGAGCTCCCAGCAGGGCATCAAGGTTCACCACTGAGAATTTGAATTTGATACCCACAGTTATTGCTTTCGAATCCTGGGTGTAATCCAATTCCGTAAAGTTGTTTTCTTAGTAGAGATAAAGCCAGAAAATAACATTTTACATTGTATTACATTTAGAAGACTAATTTACACTACTTGTATGCGAAGTTTGTACTTCTCTAACTGCATTAGCTGTATTTCAGATTATGCTGCTTCCAAGTTCCAAATTGTCCATTTTGTTTCTATAAGTAAATGTGGGCTATTGATGAAATTGGAAACTATATGGAAATGAACACATTTCCATTTTATTCGTGGACATGTCTTATCCAAGAACACATCTTCAGTTGAAAACACAGCACAACAATGGCAAGAAATGAACATCTGTTCAAAACTACAATTCTTGTTTAGGAACAAAATGTAAATTATCATATTTACAACAGAAGGCACGTTTCTGAGCTGCTGTTACAGGAATAGCATGTGATGTTTTTTTTTCAGTGAAGCCGAGTGTGATTAATGATGGTGAATCGATTTCAATACTGCACATCGCATGATAGCGGTAAGAGAATAAACAAGAACAAGAACCTTGTTAGTAGTAAAACTATTTTTATAGTCCTTTTTAAAATTTGTTTTATAGAGAAGTCTTAAATGGGTCAGTGTTTTTATTTTTTATTTATTTATTTTTTAAATTTAATTTATCCTATATTTTTATTTATCCTACTGAATATAATCTAAATAATATAACTATTTTGTGTGTTGTGTTTAAAACGATTTGTATTATTGGAAATAGCTTGTTTTAATGCCATGTCCTTGTTAAGGCCAGTAACAGTCTGACCTATGTGTGTTTGACTTAACCAATATGTTCACCTAAGTTTCTGCTGTGATTTACAGAGAAGTGTGTGCCGGCTGCTCTTAATCATGAATTGTTGTATTTAGTATAGTTAGTATATTGTAATTAGTATATTAGTAATGAAGAGCATCACTCTGCTTGGAGGCACACAAAGCAGTAATTAATGGTTCAGTAGTTTGCAGTAAAGATTAGCTCATAGTGAAAATGTGAAGACTCTGATGATAGTGAGCCAGCTGCATATGTATGAATGTCTGAATATGTATAAAAATGTATCACAAATTATTATAATAAATGACAAATCATTATTTCATACTTTCAAGTTCAAAGGCTGATTTTGCTTGTGAGTGATATATGAAGAAACCAGTTAATTGTGGCTTTAAAGTTTTCTTTATGGTCAGAACATGAGAAATACCTGCAGGACATTTCACAACTCTGATATAAGAGTGTTTGGCATAAGATAGTTTCCCAGAATTGCAGGTTATTAACCAGCTGGCTAACATGAAGCACACCTCTAATGCATGGTGTGGACGTGATATTTTTGTAATACTCATTAATATTGTGAAAGAAAACAGATTACATTAGCGGTCAGCTGGCAAGCGCTACAACTGGATGTAGGCCACATCAATGTTCAGACACTCTTCCATCAAAGAATTGGTCAGTTGGTTCAGATTTGGTGGATGCCTTCTCTGGCACAATTCCGAGGAGAATTCCCTTTGAACTGGGATTTTAGCCACTGCTGGTAGACGCGTATGACCGTACGCTTCCATACACCTGCAGATTCAGCTACTTCCTTCACACTATGGTCTTTGGCACACCCAAATCCAGTCACTCCTTTTAGCCAATCAGTAACATCTGCTTTGGAGCCATTTTCCACACATGGAACGAGACATTCCCTGCACTGTACCACCTCTTCTCAATCTATGGATCCCTTCACTCACACCCCACAGGTATTTATAGCCCCATCATCCTCATGGCTGGCATGGTCGCAGTTAAAAAACCCATAATTCTTTCATGGAAGTCTCTAACTGCTCTATGCTTTAAGAGATGACTGAATGAGATGCTACGGGCCAGTTACATTGTAGTGAGTTAAAAGCACATAAATGCTTCTGGAACACATGGGGACCCTTTCTTAATGCTTTAAAAGAACCTTAGACTGTTGCCAGGCCATGGAAGCTTGCTTGGAACAAACATGTCTGACAGGCTACTCTTATTATTTGTTGTTGTTTTCCTATTAGCTGTTTATTTATTTAATTCTTTTCTGTTGTCTCTAAGACATTTTGAAAATGCTGTGATGAAATATAAAAATAAAGAGCTAATGACTAAAGTATTGGGGCTTGTTGTACTAAATATGAGCTGGGAGATCATACATAACAGGACATCTGGTCAGTAAAATGACATGTAAATGAAGTCTAATCATGCCATATCAATTCCTCACCTGTGTTTAAAAGAACATGTTGACTTACTTGATGTAGATCAAAATTCATTTTTGATCTTTTTTTGTACTTATTTCTGTAAAATAAAACTCATTTAGGAGTTAAATTATAGTTACACTTGAATAAAAGTGGTGGTTCCAAGCTTGCAACTTGTTTTATTTATATATAACAAGTTGTATGTATAGTCTTGTCAGATGGTTTATTACTGTAAAATCATTTTGATGTCAGTATGTGTTTTATCCAATTAGGGAATCCTTTTTTGTCCTCTCTCAAATAAATTTTGATCATTTGCACTACTGAGATGCATGCTTGTTTTTGAAACTAAATAGAAAGAAATTATTTCCATATTATTCATGGACACCACAGGTGTAGGAAAAATGAGATGGAACTGGTGTTTTGTTTCAATAGCATGCCACCCATGCACACATCTTCAAAACCACATCATTTGATTATACGAAGAGCTGTTAACAAACGGCACATTTCATATCATATACACATTTGTTACCTGCTGGGCTGCAGATAAGAACATTCCCACATAGGATTATTAAAATGAACAGAAATGCTATATATTTGGTAATATGTGAGTATTTTTTTCCCTATTTATAGCAAAGTAGAACAGTAAAGGTTTAAAGATATGTTTTAGGTGTTTTAGGTAAGAATTGCATTATAAATGTAACTTTTTGCATTCAAATGAACGGATGCATGTTTATAGGTTTATAGTTCTTCTAATCATAATAATTTACTAATTTGCTATTTCTTTCTTTATGCCACACTTATTAGTGGAGACAGTGTGCTGTGGGTCTGTGGAAAGAATGCTGGTGTAATACCGTGGTACTGAAGTTGTTATGATTGTGATTTTAAGTAGATGATGCTGCTCTTCAGCTAGTCTTGTTTGTGAATTTGTTGAAAGAAACTGTAACGTAACAAGAAATGGCAGGAACTGAATGCATAGGGATATGAATAGGATATAGTGTAAATGCATCTGGTTTGCAAAAATAAAACTGAAATGAAATGAAATGAAGATACTCGACTTGCGTTCTCTCAGCCAGAACTAGTGTTCTATAACTTAAAGTTGAATGTTGCATTCTTGCAGAACAGTATATACCTGGAATTTTCCATAGTCCATCTCCACACAGCATGCTATTCTGTATGGACAAAGTGTAAAAGCTTTAAAAGAACACAAAATAGAACATTTTCACTAGTAGTTTCACTCTACTGCTAACTCCTAAAGTTACTAGTACAGTGAAACTACTAGTGAAAAGGGTCTATTTTGCATTGTTTGCTATTAAATATCTATTAAACTGCAACCTCCATAGCTGCACATGGGAATATTTGCCACATGTTGTTTAATGTTTCTACCAGGGTTCACCATGGTCCTACAAACTACAGTCATAGACAGCAGCTCTGCAGATTTAAGTAAGTAAAGCCTTAAGCCATTCAATTCCTACCTGCTGAAGAGGTTTGGCTTTAGCCAGTGTAGTGTTAATTGTGCAAAGTAATGGTAGACATCACGACCAAGTCTAAATTTGTGCCATCCTTTAAATGTACACATGCTGTAAATTCAATAAGTCAGTCACTAAGTCTTAAGTGGATAGAGATTAGCCTGTTTACATTTGCGCCAGAGTGAATCTGGTGGTGATTGGCTCTACAGGCAGTGTTTTACAGAGTACATTACTAATAGCATTATTTACCAATGTAGACAATTATATAAAGTGGAAGAAAGGATAGGGGGGAGCATTTGAGGAGAATGTGGTTGACATATGACGGATGCAAAAAAAGATTACTGAACCCTTCCAAAGATTTCTGTATTATTACTAATATTGATTAAAGTTGCAATTATAGACCAACACAATCTCACTCAACTACCAGAAGAGGGTTGTGAAAGCAAAACCATCCCAGAATTATTATATATTATTTACAGATTATTCAATTCAAATGTTCACTTACTTATTTTCTAACCTACAAGGTGTATGTTACTTAGCGCACTCATTACAAGACATGAAAAGTACATCTGTTTGTGGGTCATTAGTTAGTTACATTGTGTTTGTCTATTTGTCTAATCAGTGCAGTAGTCCAGCTAATTCCATAACATTCACCTACTTTTTCTTTCAACTGTGACTAACAAAGATATGTCATATTTAAGATTTTTCCATTTTTTTTTACCTGACCAACATGGTTATTTCAATATAGCAATGAAAATAAGAAATAGTAAAAATAAGAGTAGTATGCCCAGAACTTAGTGAGATATCCTTATTTGCAGTCAGTGTTGAACAACGTTTCTGTTCTAACATAATAGCTTTTAGTCATTTTCAGAGTATTACCTTTATTTAAGGAACAAATTTTGACTAGACAGTTCATTCACGACGCATTACGTTTTGTTCATTGTATATCCCTAATAATTGTAATCAAACTGCACTGTAAATTCTTAAGATATTTTATATGAATAGTTGAACATTATCTATATGTACATTAAACTAGTGTACAGTCGACAGCATTTGACAGCGTTTTTGTAGGTTCTAGAAAGATTATTGCTTTCAGTTCAGTTTATGAGTTTACGTCCGTAATACCTCAAGATATGTGTAGCAGAAGTGCAACATTAATCTTCAATGATTTAAAGTTTGGAATTATTAGTAACATATTTTAAGTCATAAAGTCAAATACAGTAAAGTGTAGGGTGAAGAGTTGGAGTAGTCATGGGTGCTCCTCCCTAGGTTTTGGACAGCCGCAGCTTGTGGAGAGTGTAAGCCTATGCTCATACTAGTAGGTGCAGACATTTTCGGTGGGAGTACATAATTTGTAGCCACGATTTGACAACAAGAAGCAAGCAAGACGGTGACGAGCAACAAATCGGGTTGAGATTTTTCTCAACCGTACATAAATGAGTTATACGTGGTGAAGCAACATATGACTGGCTCCAACAAATTCTTCAGACCAGTCGTAGATATGAGGGTACGAGATCCCCAGTCGTAGGTATGGGGGTCCTTTGGCTCTCTGAATTTTTTGTTTCTACCAGCATTTGGTTACAAGTCTCAGCAGTGTGGGGGTAAACATGAAGGAGAAGCTCATAACCGCTGATTCTACTTTCTCCAGTTTATAAGATGCGTCTTTGCACATATACATTTAAAGAACAATGAAGCACGGAGGAAAGTAGAAGGTATTGTTGGGGTCTCTGATAAGTGTGGTCACCTGATAGCTAGCGAGGTTAGCCAGCGTTCTAACGGGCTTATAAAGCTAGCTGTGAATGTAATCATGTAGGTTTTCTTACAAATTTGCTTTCAGAACTAGCTAGCTTTCCTGAACCTTGTACATATCAACATGTGACAATGCGAGTAGCCTCAAACTCACCCATAAGAGACAAACTTGGAGTTCACACAGCAGGTGACTTGTCTAGCTCCTTATAAGTCTGAATTATTGCTGCTACTCTCCCCTACGCACTGGCCATCAGGTGTGCCCGCTGTTATCAGTGCTACCCTAAACACTGATGAGTGTGGCTGTTATAATGCCCATTTTAAATGGTATCACTCAGTTGCATGGGTGTAATCAGTTGCTGATAGGCCCTTTGGTATGGTTCAGTAGGTACATCCTCTGCACACAAGTTGTCTAGACTATTAAACCCCTGCTCTAATTATTGGTTGACTAATAATGATCATTTCCAGCTCAGCAGTATTGAAACACTGGTAGGGAAAAACTGTGAGCATTCTCACTGTTTATCCATGTTTTAATGGTTTCATTAACAGCTACTATTAATGATCCCTGCCACAACTACGCTGCTCTGGATCAACCTTGGAGAGCCACAAATGAAACTGGAGATTTGATCTGTGACAGCTATTTCAACTGGACTGGCTGGTACCGGCTGTTGTATTACGGGATGAACATCCGTATGCCAGAGAGCTGCGTTGATGTATCCAGATGTGGCACTTTTTTACCTCTGTGGCTGGATGGTCCTCACCCTCAGATAGAGGATGGAATAGTCACTCTTGAAGTCTGGGGGAATGAAGACGAGGAGGGGGACTGCTCTTATTTCAGTTCCACCCCAATTCGTGTCAAAGCATGTCCAGAAGACTATTACGTCTATGAGTTTGTTAAGCCAGACTTCTACTATTCAGCTTACTGTGCAGGTACTGCTTTTGGTTTTCCTATTTCTGTCCTTTTCTTTTTTTTAAAAAACAATAAGATTTTAATGATTTATTAGAGTGTCACGCTTCCGGGTTTCCCTGGCTCCACCACTCTCCCAAACTCCACTTCCCAGAGTGCATCACCCGATGATGTCACACTCACAGTTTACTGTCCCCAGTCTACAATCACTCCTGGTCTAGTTCGCCGAAGTATTGAATCCACCTGTTTCCAATCACCCCCCCGCCCCCCACACAAACACACACTCATTGCGAAGTTTTGCAAACCTTGTTTGCATTACTGAGCATTTCTTCCTTATGATCTTGACTCTGGCTTTGACTCCCTTTGTTTTCTGACTACTGCTTTTTGCCTCATCCAACTCTCTGGCTTTCGACCTCCCTTCGTTCCTCTGACTACTCTCCTTGTCTATTCCTTCTACTTTGGTTGGCTCGCTGCCTGAATACCCTGGTTCTGACCTTAGCATGTCCCTCGACTTTGATCTTTATGTTTGGTCGTGTTTTGGTGCCGTGTTCAACTAAAGCTCATCTGACTTTTAGCTCCGTGCGTGTTGGTCCAAGTTCTTTGTTCCTGACATTGACCTTCATGTTTGTTTTAAACAACTGAATATCTTCTTTTGACAGATGTGGACAGCATCACTCCGACCATCCCTCTAATGACTGCAACCAGTGCTGGAGAACCAGGTACGCTAATAGATGTGCAGTGGGTGTAATATGATTGTAGGTGGTCAGTCTCTGTTTTATACACTCATCATCAAAAGAATATCTGTACAAATAGCTGCACCCAGAAGGAATCAAACGACAGGAATGAAACTTGGTGGGTAGGTTTGACATTATGAGACATGCTAATGATTCTGTAAGGGCAGGCTCTGGGACTGGTCCTGCACCGGCCACCAGAGGGCAACGCAGGGGCACTCCCAATCAAGGCAGACTCAATACACCTGTGGCACGCTCTACTTAAGAGCATTGCTCCACTCCAGCGTTGCTCAGTCTTTGTTTGAGTCTCATGTCTCGTGGGTTTGGTTTGGTTTGGTTTGGTTTGGTTTGGTTTGGAAAGGAAAGGAAAGAATCGAATCGAATCGAATCGAATTGAATCAAATCGAATCGAGTCCTTTGTTAAGGCACGACCCTCTCGGTTGTCCTTATCCCTCGGTTTCTGTTTTGGGGAGGTTTATTTTGTTTTGGTTGGTTGTTACCGTGTGCTCGCCAGCTCCCCGGCAATCCTTTGTTTTCCTCATTGCCATATTTGTTCCCACGTGCTTCTTAGTTTCCACCCGTATTCGGCGCAGCCCGCCTTGTTTTTCCACCTCATCTGCTGTGGCGCAGCGGTAACGCGTATTTGCCACCCAACAGTGCGTGGGTTCGATCCCCACCGTGGGTTGCTTTTCATAGCAGTAATCCAGTTGTCTGCGCCTCTTCTGTTCCTCACTTGGGTTTCTTCTGTCTGTGTCGGTGCATGTACCATAAGCAAGGACAGGCTTTATTACTGTACCTGACTGACCCAGCAGCCTACGAATGTGGACAGTAATGCCCACGTGACGAGTCCCACTTTTGTCTTGGAGGAGACTACCAATGAATCTGAAGGTTTTGTTGTCACACGTCCAGAAGGGCTGGTGTCACTCTACCTCCACCCTACAGCACCATCTGCAGGAACAGTGTGAGAATATTCAAGATGCATGAGATGGGTTATCACAGGACACCATTAGGAACCTCTACAGCTCCATGCTGAGACGTCTGGCACGTTGGGTTAGTAAACATGGCGGCCCGATGCCATACTAAATTACTATAAATTAGTCTAAATTTATCATCTTTTGCTCTCTTTCTTCAGCAAAGTTACATTATCTGAGCCCAAGATGCGCAAAAACCCAGTAGGCGGTGCTTCTTGAACATGCGTCAGTGCTTCTCTAGTGGGAATATGCATTTTAGAAACACTGTATTTGCCAGTGTGCAGAAAGTGTTTAAAGCTTGAATTTTTCAAGCTAGCTTAAAATTATTGATGCCATTAAAAGGAGATTTCCACTTTGTGCTGCAAACCTTTTAGCTTTGGTTGTTAATTGCTAACAATCTTACTCTTATTCTTACTTCTTATTTAATAAAGTATTATGCATGTAAATATAATTATTTATAAGCAATTATGCAAGCTCATAGCAGACATTATGTAGTATTGTGTACACTGTAAAAAAGTGTTTTGTTGGTCCAACCTAAGAAAATTATTCATCAATTTTTCAATTTATTGCAAGCAAGGGAATTTGTTGAATTCAGCCAAAAAAAAGGACTTTGAACAAATGATTCTTTCAATCAGTAATTTTTTGAGTTGAGTACAACTTATGCAATTGCTTGTAACACACTGAAGTCATTTTTTAGGTTGCACTTTTTACAGTGTATTCTATATAGCAAGTAACACATTATTAATGCATTTATAATGCAATATTAATGCAGGATTAATAGGAAGTGATGTCATTTAATTAAAATGTGGGCCTAAAACATGAGTATGCAGTTGACCAATTAACATACCATCCCAGAGTAGGAAAGTTGTGTTATTTTCCACCTACTGTTAATGCTTTTAATGAAATGCAAATGAAACTGATATGAAATAGCCAAAAACAATGCCATCATAAGTATATAAATTAAACATACAATGGGTAAAACAAAAATCTCTGAACAATACATTTAAATATAGTGTCTTAAAATATCAACAGTGAGTCTATTTACATGCACAACAATAATACATTATGGTATTTCGGCAGTTCAAGTGTTTAAATAAACAGCATACTCTGATTTCCAAGTCAACACCAGTTTCCGGTGGGTTTGTTAGTGGGTTACAGAGCAGAAATTCCTTTATTCCCAAACACTTGTAGACCCAAAGTCTTCCATTTTCTGATTACTCAAGGGCTTATGGAATTGCTGATAATATCCAGTTTACAGTATCTAACAGATTAATAAACGCACTCAGTGTCTCACAGTGCATTGTCCTAGTACGACTGTGTTTAAACTACAGTTTTTTGCTAAAGTTTTGACAGTCTCGATGAATTACGTTTTTAACACTGATATTGTTAAAAAAAATAAGTATAAAAGTATATAAAAGTATCTAATGTAGCATTACTTCTGCACACGTCCTGTTTTCTGTTTACTTTTTATCTCGTTAAGTTAAAATTCAGCAAATAAGCACTACTTGTGCATTAAACTGTACAGAAGTGTTCTCTGTAGTAAGATGGGAGTTGACCTGGGCACACATAGTTTTGCACACAACTGTAAGTCTGCATACGCCAAACAATTTGTCTGCTAAAACAGTCACCAAAACAAACAAAACAGCATCTAACAGCAGCAAAACATCAGCATAGATGCATTATAACTATTCACTTACATATTAACCGAATGTCCTCTGCTGGGGATGCAGCAGTGAGAGTTCCTCGTTATATTCTAATGACTCTGTTTCTACAGCAGGTAGCCCACAAAACACCACGCCTGACCCCTGCAGTGTCTACAGTGTTCTTGATCATGACTGGAGAAAAATAGACAGTTTGCTCAGTTGGTACTTCGATTTGGACTTCAGTTCTTATGATGACACTCTTGTTGAATGGAGCGGCTGGTATCGGCTGTATCTTCAGGGGAAAAGTGCTCAGCTTCCTGAAATCGACTGGTGTTGGAGTTTTATTACCTGTGGTGGCTACACTCCACTTTTCCTTAAAGGACCTCATCCACAACCACAGGACGGCATCGTCACCCGAGACATCTATGGATACTATGGCTCTGTGAATGATCACAGTCAATGTAATTCCTACAGATCAAAGCCAATCCAGGTCAAAGGCTGCCCAGGAAATTATTCCGTCTATAGACTTGTCAAGCCAGCTGTGTCACTTCCAATGCCCACATACTGTGCAGGTAAGGTGTGTGGTTTCCTGTACTGGGTCAGATTTATAAAACTCAGCAGTAACAGTTCTATGCTATGCAGCATGGTAAGAAAAAGAGCTATTCAGAAGGTCACTGAGGTAGTGATTATTGCAGTGGTGTCGTTTTAAAGGTACAGTATTTTTACCTGTCTTTGGAAAGAGCAAAAATCCACATGTCCGGCATAAAGGCCCAATTGCAAAAAAATGAACATGATGAATGATAAAAACTAAATTTATCACAAACAGGTGATTTTAAGGGAACATATGTAATAGTAAATACTTTGTAATATGTAATACTAACAGTAAATACTTTGTAATATGTAATAGTAAATTCTTTGTAATATGCAATACTAATGGTAAATACTTTATATATTAGTAATAATACATACTTTGTAATATGTAATAATAATAGTAATTACTTTAATATGTAATGCTAATAGTAAATATTTTGTAATTATGGAATAGTAATAGTAAATACTTTGCAATATGTAATAATGGTAAATACTTTAATATGTAATAATACTGGTAATTATTTTAATATGTAATAATAATAGTAATTTATAATAATACTATTTTATGTAATAGTAATAGTAAACAATTTGTAATATGGAATAGTAATATTAAATACTTTGTAATGTGTAATAATAACAGCAAATACAATAGAGATGCTTTAGATTTTTAATCAAGAAACAAAGCTACTTGCTACTTATGTAATGTTACTGACAGTAGAAATTAAATGACATATTAAAATCATGTAAGGCTTAATTTCTAACTTGTAGGAATTTTGAAGCTTTTTTTACAGTTCATTAATAATTTCTGGTTTTTTTAGATTCATTTTTAAAGATTAAGATTTTGTTCTTAATACAAATTTAATTGTTTCATTTTCTTGATCTCAGAAAGTCAATTTGAATGTGATTAAGATTCTATTCTACATTCAAGTAAATGTACTTTATCTGAGGTTAATATCTTGATAATTCCACCTCATGTTGGCTCTTTAATAATGACATTTAAAGTATTACTCATTACGTTTAATTACGATATTAGTTTATGAATTACTTATGCACAGTTACCTGGTTACTAAGGAGCATAATTCTTAAATGGTATTAAATGTGTAATTCATTAATCACTTTTTATGCAACTGAAACTTGAAACCATATGTGTGGGACATAATATAACATGGGTTAATGTAACAGAAGTTTCATTAACTCATTACAAATAAACCATTTTGTATGTAAAACTGTTTCTATACAATATGTTTAAAATGTGAACACACATCAAAATATGTACCGCCAGAACCTAAAATTGTTTGTAGTTTAATAACACATTTATACAAGTGCCATTGAAACTAAATGGTTTAATGGAGATATATAAGTAAGCATATTCTGATTTGTTTCAGATATCAGAGTCAATCTGTCTGCAGTTATTTGCCTCTAAATTAGGGGTTGCACCCCCCCCCAAGTTGAAAGTTATATTAGTCGTGTTGATGATAGAAATAGTTGGTGTTGATAGTTGTTGATGATGATAGAAATAGTTGGTGTTGATAGTTGTTGTTGATGATGATAGAAGTAGTTGGTGTTGATAGAAATAGTTAGTGTTGATGGTTGGTGTTGATGATGATAGAAATAGTTGGTGTTGATGATGATAGAAATAAAACCCCAGGAGAAGGGACGACTTTGCAATAAGCAACTTTAAAAATGAGGCCTTAAAAATCTGTGATTCAGGTGAGTCCAATCATTCTCTGAGTAGAAAGTTTTTGGAGCCATTTTTGCTGCACACAGAGAACACAGGTACTTCCGTTAAATGCGGAAGACAAATTCATCTTCCGGGTTTAACCCATCCATGAAGTGACACACCCACATACACACACTCTAGTGAACACACACACACACACACACACACACACTAGGGGGCAGGGAGCATACTTGCCTGAAGTGGTGGGCAACCCTATCCAAGGCGCCCAGGGAGCAGTTGGGGGTTAGGTGCCTCGCTCAAGGGTACTTCAGTTGTTACTAGCGGTTTAGGGAATCGAACCAGCGACCCACAACTACCCCACAAGGCAGTACAGCAAGACATGCCCATGTTCATTGAAGAACCTGGCGCACATTGCTCACCTTTAGGGATCCAGAGATACAAACCTCGCAATTTCACACATTTTTATTTGTGGACTGACTGATCTTACCGAGAGCAAGCCATGGCAAAAACTCGAAACTTTACAAGCTTATAGGGCATTATGCCCTCTTTCAGACGTCACATGACTTTTGACTAGTCAAGTGGTCTAGTCTATGCAACTGCAACTCTAAATCCTAATTCAGTAATAATGACCTATTTCAGATGAGCAGTATTAAAACACAGATGGGGAGGAAAAACTATAAATCTCCAGACTGTTGGTACATGTTTTATTTTTTGTTTCAGTAACAACTATTTTGAATGATCCCTGCAACAACTACACTGTTCTGGATCAACCCTGGAGAAGCACTGATGCAACTGAAGAATTGGAGATCTGTGACAGATTATTCAACTGGACTGGCTGGTACCGGCTGCTGTATTATGGGAGGAGTGTCCATATGCCAGAGAGCTGTGTTAATGTATCCACATGTGGTACTTATTTCACTATGTGGCTGAATGGATCTCACCCTCAGATAAAGGATGGAATAGTCACTCGTGGAGTCTGCGTGAATGCAGATGAGGAGGAGGACTGCTGTTATTTTACCTCCACCCCAATTCGAGTCAAAGCATGTCCGGGAAACTATTATGTCTATGAGTTTGTCAAGCCGAGCTTATTCTATTCAGCTTACTGTGCAGGTACTCCGTTGGTCTTATCAGTTTTGTCTTTTATTTTTAAAGAATGTTTTAATGATTTTTAGGGTTTAATGTTTGAGTTGAATTTGAATATGTTCTTTCGTCAGATGTGGACAAGTTCACTCCGACCGTTGTCCCACTAACTGCAACCAGCACTGCATACTCAGGTATGAACTCTAGCAGGTGGTTGCAAAGAATGTGTATTTCATCTGTCCCTGTGAATGTCTTGTTGTATGGACAGCTTGTAGCGTGAATAGCTTCATCATTCCATGTAGATGCTGATCCACAGCTGATCTGTCAGCTTAGTTGTTGGTATGCCCAAGGCAGGGACGACAGTGATTGGTTAGAGAGTTGCCTGGGAAATAAATGTCACATTTTTGACATATGAACATTCGCGCTTAGTGTGCAGGATATTGTCAGTTACATACATGCTCCAATTAATTTTCTGTGGTCACAAATAAGGACTGACTTTGTCTGCTGTAAAGCTGCCCCGATCCATAACTAAAATCAGCCTTTAAAAAAACAAGAAAAGAGTAATCAAACACGCTGCTACAATACACCTGTACCATCTCATTAGCATACTGGAGAAAGACATGCAGAAATATATGAACTTATAAATAAATCTATTTCATTAATAAATGTAAAATTACATTACATACATATTGCATATGCATTGTTTTTTGTGTTCCACTTTATGTATGCATCTAATTGTTCATTTTTACTTTTCTGCTATCTATTTCCATTTTTGTGAAATTATTTATTTATTATTTATCTTGAACATGAAATGAAACTATAAATCTTTAACATAAAATAAAAATATAAATGTGAACTGAGTCATAACATTTGCACAGGCCACATTTTATGTTTATTGTTTATGCCGAGAAGTTAAATTAAGCAAATAAACACTAATTGTGCATTACAGTATACAGACGTGTGTTCTTTGTAGTGAGATGTGATTTGACCGGGGCGCATGTATGTTTTCAGACTCAGTGTCTTTAGAACAAACAGAACTGCATCTAACAGCAGCAAAATATAAGCATGGATTCTTTTCTTTATGACTATTACAAACGTATTTTGACTGGATGTCGATCTGCAGTCCTCCTCTTGGGATGTACTAGTAGGAGTTCCTCATAGATATACACTAGATTCTAAATACTCTGTTTCTACAGCACAAAACAACACGCCTGACCCCTGCAGTGTCTACAAGAATGTTAGAGATGACTGGAGAAAATTAGATGGTGTGGAGTTCAGTTTGGACTTCAGTTCTTATGATGACACTCTTGTTGAATGGAGCGGCTGGTATCGGCTGTATCTTCAGGGGAAAAGTGCTCAGCTTCCTGAAATCGACTGGTGTTGGAGTTTTATGACCTGTGGTGGTTACACCCCACTTTTCCTTAAAGGGTCTCACCCACTTCCAGACCACGGCATCGTCACCCGAGAAATCGATGGATACCATGACTCTGAGAATGATTGCACCCAAAGTAATTCCTACAAATCAAACCCAATCCAGGTCAAAGCCTGTCCAGGAAATTATTACGTCTACAGACTCGTCAAGCCACCTCTGTCGATTCCAATGCCCACATACTGTGCAGGTAAGGTGTGCAGTTGCCTGTATTGTGCCAGTGATACGACATGTAGTTAAAGGAATTACAGCTTGAAATAATTCACTTTTGTAACGTTCTACTGTCTTGGGAGAAACATTTTAATTAAATGTCCATAACGCAGCAGACAGCACCAAACGACAAGATCATCTCCAGTGCTTCTGCCCATTGTTCAATCCATATTCTGGCTCTTCAGTGTGAAAGTCTATTTTACAAAACAAAACTAAAACTATATACAGCTCTGGAAAAGTTTAAGAGTTCAGTTTCTCTAGTTTTACAGTTTCTGGGTTTGTGTTGGACCAAAATGAGCAGTTCTGTTTTATTCTATACTCTACTGGAAACACGTCTCCCAAATTCCAGATCAAATATTGTATTTTAGATCTGTTTATTTAGAAAATCACCAATGACGCCTCCAGAAGCCTGTTAGAACCATGCTCGCTGTGCATTTCACCCCAGCCACCGCTCGCCAGTCTTTCTGTAGGTCACTTGAGGTCATCTTACGGTGGTTAAGTGACATTGGAATGAAGTGGCGCTCCTCACGGTCAGTAGAGAGTGGTTTTGGCCCTCTGCCAGTCTGTAGCTGTGTTGTCGTGTATGTGTGTTTGCTGCTTGACCTTGTTCTTATGAACCAGACGCTCACTGTATCTGCCAGTAAAGCTAGAACCCAACCTTCTGTTCCTCACTAAGAACCTGCTGTACATGTGGAGATGCTGATTTAATTGGTCTCTTATTTATTTCCAGAGCTGTGTATAAGCTCACTAGACAAAAAATTGGTCACCTTGCATATTTAAGGTGGTAGTAACTTCAGGCTCCTGCAGATGGCGCTGCATGAGGATAATGGGGCTGTAAATCCCTGCAGGGTGTGAGTGACGGGATCCATAGATTGAGAAGAGGTGGTACAGTGCAGGGAATGTCTCGTTCCATGTGGGAAAAATGGCTCCAAAGCAGATGTTAATGATTGGAGTGACTGCATTTGGGTGTGCCAAAGATCATAGTGTGAAGGAAGTAGCTGAATCTGCAGGTGTATGGAAGCGTATGGTCATACGGGTCTACCAGCAGTAGCTAAAATCCCAGTGTACAGGGAATTCTCCTCGGAATTGTGCCAGGGAAGGCATCCACCAAATCTGGCCAAATTCTTTGAGGCAAGAGTGTCTGAACATTGATGTGGCCTACATCCAGAAACTTGTCCAGTACATGCCAAATCCAGTCACAGCTGTTATTCATGTTAATGGAGGTATTACATGCTATTAGGTAAGTTTCAGTTACAGGGGACTCATTTTTTGTCCAGTGAGCTTATAATAGTGAGGACTCCATTGACAAATTTTGGTTAAAAAAAAAAAACAAAATAGACAAACTTGGTAACCAGTTTGTTAAACTGATATTCTTGCATGTTGTCATATCGTTGTGCTGTGATGTGAATTTCCTCACTGTTGATGCATATTTTATTGGTTTCAGTTCCAACTACTTTGAATGATCCCTGCAACAACTATGTGTCTCTGGATGAACCCTGGAGAGGTGCTAACGAAATTGGAGGGTACTACTCTGACCGAGACACTAACTGGACTGGCTGGTACCGGCTGCTGTTTAACATGAAGAGTGTCCATATGCCAGAGAGCTGTGTTAAGGTATCCAGATGTGGTACTTATTACGCTCTGTGGCTGAATGGATCTCACCCTCAGATAGAGGATGGAATAGTCACTCGTAGAGTCTGTGGGAGATCAGGAAGTGACTGCTGTTACTACAGATCCACCCCAATTCGAGTCAAAGCATGTCTAGGAAACTACTACGTCTACGAGTTTGTCAGGCCGTCCTTCTACTATGCAGCTTACTGTGCAGGTACAGCTCTTTTCTCTTTTTAAGATTCACTCTACGCATAGACAATATGCTTATTTTTTTGCATCTTATCAATAAAACCATGGAGTTTAACATACCTTATCTTATTTATTATTATTATTTTAGATCAGAATTTCACTGTGCCTGAAGAATGCAAGGTTTGTTACTAGTTCATAACGTGTGGTATTATGTAATGCAGTTAACACAAAGTAATACATTAACAATGGTTACAATGTTTAACTTATCATAACTAACTATATAACTAACTACAAAGAACTATAAACAGTTTTTACATATTTACTTAACATTAGTTAACCATTGTTAATGTATTCTAATGTGATGTATTACTTCATGTTAACTAATGCATTACTTCTTGTTAGTGTTACCATAACTATGATATTTGATATCTGTAGAATAGTGAAGATTGGTAATGATCAACTGTAGCCATTCTTTTTGTTCTAGAAAAATTTCACACTGGCCTGTGCAGACAAACTGATCAACCAAATCGAAAACAGCAATAATCCAGTGCTTCCACAAGACGTAAGTACTGTAATAAAGGAGAACAAGTGAAGACATATTCGAAATAAGAACACTTACTTGTGTGTTTACTATGTACTTTATTTTATACATATTCATTTATGTAAATCTCTCTTTCTGATTATTTGATCAGCTTGTAAAAAAGGCCCTTGAGGTGCAAACTCTGCAGATTCAAACAAAGTCAGATCAGAATATAACTTTTGGGAATGAAGTTCTAAACAAGACTGAGATATTGGTGTCCACTCTGGTGAACCGTCAACAAAACCACTCAACTCTCAACATCTCTGTCGATGGCTTAGGTGAATGTGTATTTCAGAATGGCAATAAAATTACAATAACTTTTTCAATTCATTCATGAGTTTTTGTGCATTTAGCTTTTATGCAAAGCTATGAAAAAATTTATAGTGGAAAGTTCTGTTACAGATATAGACTTTACTTTAAGTATTTAAAGTACATTAAATACAGGTAAACGTAAAGGCAGCTGTCCAGTGTAAGCATTTATAGTACATTCATTTTCAAATACAATATTTGCACAAGAGTCTTGTCAGTATTATTGGTGTATTAATTAAAATATTTGTCCAGCACATTGTGAGGGTAATTCCATAGTATATGTTTATTTTACTGAACATATCAGTATCAGAATTTGATCAATTATATGTTCTATTTTGAAAAAAATTGATAGTCATATATTTTTAAGCTCATGAACTAAACAATTAGATTCCACTTATTCCAAAAAGAAAACACAGAAAGAAATAGTCTTTATTTGAATTAACATCCAAAACACTTGTGTTGGAGTGCATTTGTAATTGCTTTTAACTTTATATTTCTCAGATCTTCAAGTCTTTGCAGTTGGACCAAAAGAAATCCGTGAACCCGGAATAAAAAACACTAAAATGGATTTCAGCAAGGTTCCAGGAAATATCAATGGTATTGTAGCAATGTTTGAATGTTTGCAAGCGTCTCCTGACAGAATTGGGGCTATTTAATTCAATCCAGGGTCAGATTAATTCAAATAATAGGCTGCATTAAAAAAGTCTTTTTAAATCACAACAGTAAAACAGTTTTTACTATTTCTTATCTTGTAAAAATTCCAGCAATACAATAGAAGCATTTTAGAAACAAATGCTTTGAATTGGTAACACACAAATATTTTTTGCTCATAATCACTAATAAGTAAGTACCGATATTTGATCAACTTTTGGAGATGCCACAGTTACTAATTAATTTTTTGCTTTTTAGATTAATCCAATGTAAAGTAACTGTGCATTAATATTTGATTTAAGATTTGCTTGGAAAGTCTACTACAGAAGTTATGTACACTTCTTTTATACCATCAAAATATTTAGTTCATAGTTAGGTGTTATAAAGTTCGATAAATGTCATTGGTCTCTACACTGGTGAACCATCAGAATGACTACTCAGTTATCTCTGTTGAGGGTTTAGGTAAAAGAATATGTAACTGAATAATATGTGAACGTAGAAATGTAAGGTTATGTTTGAATTGAGTACAGTTTCGAATCACTGGCCATCAAAGACCATACTTTGAAAATAGCCGCAAAACTCAATTAACTTTTAAATATTCTAAAAATTATTTTCTAGGATTTTGGGTGTGGTCTTTAATGCAATGCAGTGCTATAAAAACCCAAACTGCAGTGAAAACTTCATTTAGACTCTTGTCATAAGAATTTGAAATATATTCAACACAAGTAAATCTAAATGTAGCAGTTAGTATAATGCAGTGGAATCATTTGTATTACATTTATTGAATTTTCAAATACTGTATCTATAAAAGTTTTATGAGCCATGTCAATTGTTGGCACTGTGGGGATGGTATACATTTACTCAGTGTGCATGTTTCTAAAAGACTAAATGACTTTTTTTAAGTATAATTAAAGACCATAAATTTACTCACACCTGCATCAAAAGTGTTAGGACATACAGTCCCTAATTTCAACAAATTTTAATGTTTTCAACATCAGTATTTTATACGTCCAGAATATGTCAAGGACCCTCTGAAAGAAATCCTCTTTATCTGATTAGGCATCCAGAACACTGGTGTTGCAGTGTTGTTGTAAATGCATTTTATCTTTGTTCTTCATGTGTTGCAGCTGGAACAACAGTATCCTTGAAAACAAACCCTCAACTCAGCATAAACAATGCTCTGATGGATATCGACCTCATCCAGATTGCAAAGAAAAACAACGGTACTGTAGCAATGATTAAACGTTTGCACTGGTCTACTGACAGAATTGGGGTTCATTTATTCAATCCAGGGTCAGTTGAAGAGATGAATGCTAGTAGTAGTCTTCTTAACTCTTCTGTTACTACAGAACAACAATGTACTTCCACTTGTAGTTTACATTGCATATTGGAACTTTGTTAGCTAACATTGTTACAATTCTTACAGTCGTTACTGTCAGTTTAGGGAATCAAACGGGTGACCCACAAGGCTAGTTCTCTAACCCAGGACTGCTCCAAAGCATGTCATAAATCACCAACACCACTCCAACTCATTTTATATTGGATAGAGGTACAAAAGAGCAATATTTGATGCAAATGTAGTAGGGTGTCCAAACATTTTCACATTTATTTGTTACTATTTCTTAGTTAATCAAATGTAAAGTAACAGTGCATAATTATGTACAGATATGTTTTAATATGTTACTGCAAAGTGTAGACTTCTTTTTTATAACTTCAAGTACAAATAAAATGTTTAATTCAGTAGAAATTTGTAGGTTTTTCAGACAAAAGAGAATGTGCATTTATACTAGTATGTAGGGTGTTGTAAATATAAAGAGCAATTTCATGGCCCTGATGTCTTATTACTAGCACTGTAAACAAATCAGAATTACCAGAGCTTTCTAGAATGGACCATTTTCATTTCCCTCAAACATTTCAATTTCAGTTTTACATTTTATTTATTTATTTATTTTTCAAAATAAAAGTCTTCGGTTATTTATTATATTTTATTTTGCCTGTCCAGAGATATTTCATTACATTAAAATAACATTGTTCTCCATATCAACATCATGTAAAACATGTACACTTTATGAATGGGGATTTATACATGCATGACTATGTCATGAAGTTTATGTAAGATGTGATGAATGTGTTATGTAGACATCCTTCAAGTAAAGTGTGACTAATATTTCTTGTTTGTTTGTGCTTTAGACTCAGCAGCTGTGGCTTTCATGAGCTACACTAACTTGTCGAGTGTGCTGAAACCCAGTCTGTTTAACCAAACTAACAACACGGTGAATACCATGATGTCCACTGTGATATCCGCCACTCTGCCTAGAACTGCTAACCCTCAATTCACCACACGAGTCAACTTCACTCTGAAACACATTGCAGTAAGTTTGCTGAATCTCTGACTTTTCTGCATTAATGCTACATTATAGAAGTGGAAATGACCTTTGCCAAACGCACAGACACAACCCCATACAATGATAAAGCCAGGCTTTTGCTGGTAATAACGGTGTAGATGGTCTTTTTTGTCCTTGGTCCAGAGAGCACAGTGTCCATTTCTTTCAGAAGTCGACACCGCTTCTGGACATGGTTGACATAAGGCTTCTGTTGTGCAGTTTTTGATGCAGTGCCATTTGAGGAATTGCAGATCATGGCTGTTCAAGCTTAGGCTTGTGCCCTTCATGCACTTCTCAAAGCCTTTCATGGATACTGCTTTTGCACCAAGTCATAACTACAATCCCCTGTTGACATCACATATTTGAAATCACGTCATTGTTGTTTTTATCATTTTTTACCACATTGCTAGCCTTAAATTGCCTGATCCCAACTTGTTTGGAATGCGTTGCAGGCCTGAATGTTGGCCAGCTTGAAACAAACCTGCAACTCATATTTATATATATATATATATATATATATATATATATATAAATAACATGTTTTGTACTCACTGTTGTGGTTGTTTTTTAACCATACAGAAACATGAATGTGAAATAAATAAAGTATTGAAGAAAAAAAAAAAGGAACATGAATGTGATGCATTGTCACACCTCCGGGTCTCCCTGATCACCCAATCACACTCCATTCTCTCGATCTGGTTCATCCAAATTCTAATTACACACACCTGCTGCTCATTCCCCTCGCTGCATTTAAACCCCTCACAAACACATAGTCAGTGCAAGGTTTTTCCAAACCCCTGTTTGCATCACTGAGCGTTTTTCTCTTTCCTTTTGCTATTATATCTGGTTCTGACCTCTTTCATCTTCGACTCTCTCTCTCTGTGTCTCTCTCTCTCTCTCGCTTATCCCCTGGTTTTGGTTGCTTGATTATTTTGCCTCTCTGGTTCTCGACTGCTCTCTTGGATTTGCCCCTTTGAATTCTTTCGCTCGTCTGTCTTCTTCCTGTTTTTTGAACTTCTGCCTGTCTCTCTCTCTGTGACCGTGCATTACCCATTTTGTTATGTTTGTCTGGATTTTGCTGTTGTGCCTGTCAATTTAAAAAAAAAAAAAAAAAGACTCCTCTTGACTTTTAGCTCTGTGCACGTTGAGCCCAGTTCTTTGTCCCTGTCATGCATAAATATTATTTAAATATTAATGTCAAGACAATTTAGCAACAAGTCGATTTAAATATTGATGCCTTGACTGAACAGTCACAAAAATATTTCATGTCGCTAAATATTTCATGATATAAACACCACAATCTCAATCACATGATCATCTCTATTTTGTTTGGTTCGGAGCAGGAGCCTAATGGTATACTATCCTGTGTGTACTGGAATGATGATAAATGGGTGGTAGATGGCTGTTACCTCCTCCAGACCAACAGCAGCCACACTGTTTGCTCCTGTGATCACCTGTCAACCTTTGCTCTCATCATGCAGACCAACCCACCCACAGGAGAAGTAAGATGACTTGAAAGTTATGCAGAAGTGTGCTAAAAGCTGTAAATACTAACGGCACTGCAGTAGTATAAAAAACACCTGTAGTTTAATTATATAGAATGCTTGGAAATGAGAGGGACCCTAGGGGCCATTTGGCCAAACACTGCTACCAACCCAAACTTGACAGTGCTTTTCACATCAGGTTTGTTCTGGTTCTGTCAGGTTTTGGCATAAATGTGACACATATTGGCCTGTTTAAATTTCATTCTTAGCTTCTTATACGGCACGAGAATATCAAACAAGTACGCATTCTGCAGGGAACAATAGGTGGACAAAAAGAGAATAAAAGACTGCAGGCTGGCTGCAAGAGGTATTTAAAAGCTGTATCACCTGCCAAAGTGGTTGCTATTAGATATTGCCTTAATAGAATGACCAAATGTTTGCACATGCCAAAATTACCATATATATTTATTGTTTTTTTTAACTTAAAGTAGCTGGGCATTAACATTTGTAGACAATTTTTGGTTTTAATCTTTCACAAAGGAGGTCGTGTTAACTTCTGTTCCATTCAAAAACCAACAAAATATGTCATATGGCCGGGGTGCCCAAGTTTTTCAGTACAGCTGTATAACTGTTTTCCCAAATTCTAAAAATGTGTGGTTATTTTTACAGTATCCTACATGTAATTGTGCACAGTGGATCATTTGTTGCAGTGGTTGGAGAATAAACAGAGCTTCACTTAAAGTTTTTGGCAGAAAAACAAAACTACCTACAAATGGGTTAATTTTGGGTCTTTATTAGATAATGTTTTTGTATATATGTCCATATTGTCTCAAATCCATTTTACCATCATACTCATACAGTGAGAAACAGGAAGGTGTGGTTTTTCAGGTCTCAATTTTTCACACCAGTGATTTCATTGTGAGCTAAACCTGAGAGTTGTTAGTCTGAGTGTGAGTGAATCTGTGCTACACACTACGTTATTGCAAAAAATGTTCTAACTCATGTCTTCCAGTCCTTTAGTTTTACTGAAGGTACTGTCTCCACATCCAGATGTGATGATACACAAAAGTTTCATCTTGATCACCAATATTACCTGAGGAAATATAGCTGATCTGTTTCCTGATCTGTCTTTCTCAGAGTGATCCTGTGTTGGATATCATTGACATCATAGCTGTGGTTGTAGGTCTGGTGTTCCTGAGCTTGGCCCTGTTGACCTTTGCCCTTTGTCATCACAACCCGAGAGTGACCAACATAGCTCAGATCAACCTGTGTATAAACCTGCTGCTGGCCCACCTTCTCTTTCTGCTCACACAGAAATTCCTGCACAATGTACCTCCTCAGCAGGTGAGTGAAACCAAGCTCAGATGGTCTGCTTTCTACACACTTGCTTGCGTCTTCCAAGACATGAGAAGCCACATTCAGTATAAGAATGGGGGTGATGTGTTCCGCTCTTCTACGTCTAGTTAGAACTCTCTCAGTTGCATTTTGAATCAACTGAAGCTGTTTCTCTTTTTGGGAGCCCAATTAGAGGACTATTACAGTGATCCTGCTAGGAATAAAGGTGTAGATGAGTTTCTCCAGGTCTGGTTCAGCCAGATCTGAACCAATGTCTGACCAATCTCTAACTAATTCTTAAGGTGATAAGAATATGGTCAAAGCAGATACCAAGTCAGAATATAGTTGCCATTTGGTCTTAAATGTGACTGCGCCTTCTATCACCCGTCATAGATTCTGGACATACAAAAAGACCAAATAGCAACTTAAAGATGCTGATATGGTATCTGCTTTGGGATGACTGCCAAAACTGACATTGGAGTCCATTATAACTCCAAGATTACCTACTAGTTCTTTAAATTTTAGGCCTCCTTAATTTTCAACTCCAGATTATTTTGTCTCATCCAGTTAGTGATGTGCTCAAGGCAGTTACAAAGTGAGTCAAGGGAACCATACTTGTTTTGGCAGAGGGCCAAGAAGATCTGAGTGTCATCTCTATAGCTATGGTAAGATATCCTATAGTCATGTAGGATTTGACCAAGAGGAAGCATGTATACGTTAAATAAAAGCGGCCCAAGAATTGAACCCTGCGGGATGCCACAAGTCACTGACACGGTTTTAGAAACATTGGTTTCTATTTTGACATCGTAGTTCCTTCCTTGCAGGTATGAACTGGACCATTTAGGACAGTTCCTAAGAGTCCAAACCCATTCTCAACTGAGAATTTTTTGGTCAGTGGTATCAAAAGCTGCACTGAGATTGAGTAGTAGTAGAACAGAATACAACTCAATTTATTGCAGTATACTATTTGAATAGAACTCTGTTCATCCTCTGACCTATTGATGTTCATCAGAATATCAGGCCTTACTCATCACTCAGTGACAAGGAGATAGACAGCCAATGCAGCACAAGTTTACCTTGGATTCTTGGCTGCAAATTCTTCAACAGGACCCTTTCTCTTAAAACGAGATCCTTTGCTCGGGCCTGTCCTTCATACCAGTCTGTGTCCCATTCCAAAGGTTCCATGTCTATGGGTATATTGATAAACCATTTTGTTGTCTATTGTTCTCACCTCAGACAATCCCCACTATTGTTTTGGCTCACAAGGCAACCTAGACAAAGCATTAGGGGAAAAATTCTCACATCATCCTGATAGATCAGTAGGGACTAATTGATGAGCCCTCTGAGATGAGGGCTGGTGCATTGCAAAGACCAAATGGCATCCTCTCAAACTCAAAAACAGGTTGTGTAGGCCACCCAGAGGGCAGTACACTGAACAACAAAGAGAAATTGTCACACTTAAACATTTCAGTTCCATGTTGATAGATGTTTTTTTTTTATGATAGCCATTGTAATACAATAGTTCTCAATTTTCCACAACATTAATTGAATTGTGAGCTCAAACTTATGTGTTCCGGTCCTGTGTTCTGTCTCTTCATTTCCTGTATAACTCTCTCTCTCTCTCTCTCTCTTTCTCTCTCTCTCTTTCTCTCTCTCTTTCTCTCTCTCTCTCCCTCCCTCCCTCCCTCCCTCCAGCTGGCATGTGCGGTTATGGCAGGCGTTCTGCACTACTTCTTTCTCGCTGCTTTTGTGTGGATGTTCATTGAAGCTGCTGTACTCTTATTCCACATGAAGAACCTAACAAAGCTCAGGTCAAAGACAAAGCCAGGGCGTCTGTGGAAATTGCTGATTGTGATTGCATATGCTGTACCTCTGGTTGTGGTAGGTGTTTCTGCTGCATTGGTTCCTGGTGGATATGGTAGTGAAAGGTGAGTTTGGAGAGTGGGAAGGGGTGAAATTTAATTGATGGCAAATTGTACCTTATGAAAATTGGTTGTTTCATGGTGCAGGTTAAGTGTTGGATAACTGTATTATGTTTGTGTGTTTCTTTGTAGCTGCTGGCTTAAGACAGACTTTTTGTGGAGTTTTCTGGGGCCTGTTAGTTTCATTCTTGCAGTAAGTAACGCACACCTGAAACAAAGCACTTAGCTCTCGTGTGAAACATTTTGAGGATGTCGTTTGGACTTTAGAGATTTTTTTTGTTATAATGTTAAACTTGTTTAACAAGATTCTATTAACAAGCTACAAACAGCTTTGTGGATTTGTCATAACTGTAATCGACCAAGCCAGAATAAACTGACTTTTAAACAAAAATAAACTGACTCTTAAACAGAAAACATCAGATGCTGGGTACTGGATTAAAGAGAAAAGGCTACAAGCTTTATTTTCAGGTGTATGCTGAAAAACATTCTCCTGGACAGATTAACAACAGGGAACAATAGGGAACAGAGCTCCCATATTTATACATTATTTTGGCGGGGGTGGCGGTGTAATCCTTCTGCTTTTCTGTACATTTCCAAATTAGGTTTTGTTACTAATATTTCCGGATTAAATTCATAGACAAATACATTGAACATATTTGTAGACCCCTTGTATCTAAATAGTATGCCTAGTTTTTTTTTCCTTCTCAGGATGGTCCCCTCCCTGAATTCTTAGGATTGTAAATTAAGTTGTCACCTACTGCTTTTAGCCCTGGGCTGTGAATTTAATACTGCTCTTAGCTAATTGTTAGGTTTGGATTGTAAATTAAATTCTGCTATTAGAGTTGACCTTTGCAAACAATTCTTTTGACCTTTGGGTTCTAGATAATCAACATTTAAGTCAAAAATAATTTTTTGGCAAGTAGTGGACAACGCAACTGTATTGCTAAAAATTTATAAAAGGTATTATTCATATAATGTTTTATTAGAATAACTTTGTCTGGTAATTGGGGGTATAGGTGGAATCAGAGTGAAATTTTTGGTAATTTTTCATTGATACCCTTGACCCTTAACCTGACATTCAACATTTTCGCTTGTGCTACCGTCAAAGTCTAATTTGGAAAGGAGAAGATAAGTATGAAGACTTCCTATGTTGAGAAAAGCACAAGTGGAAATGTTGGATATATGTAAACATGTGGAAAACATGCATGCATCTCCAGATAACTCTTTCTTTCTTGCCAGGTAAATACAGTTCTTTTCATCTGCATCTTGATCATTGTGATTTCGACTCTGACAAACATGAAAAGCAAAGCCCTGAAAATCAAACGGCCTGAAAGTGAGCATCGTGTCATTACAAGTGTGGCACTGAAAACCACGGTCCAGTTTATCATCCTTGGTTGCTCCTGGATTCTGGGTTTCTTTACACAGGGCAGTAAGGCAATGGAGATTATCTTCCTGCTACTCAACTCCCAGCAGGGCACCTTCATCTTCTTGGTCTACTGTGTCTTCAACCAAGAGGTCAGCCATCACCTGCTCTGCCTTACATTCTGACCCAACATTTTCCAAAACTCACCAGGATTCTGCTGTTGATTTTAGAATATTCAGAGAGATAATTAAGAAATCAAATGAACCGCTATGAACTGGATAAACAAACATAATCTACCAAAATGAATTGGTGATAGATCTTATTAGTTTAGCTTTTATTACAAGTTTAGATTTTTTGTCTTTTTCCTGTAAAGTAACAATTTTGGAGGAACGTTTTGTTCTGACAGCAACATTTTTCAAGGTGGAACAATGCTCATCTTAAAGTCTCTACTCTTTCTCCTTTTACATCCAGGTCAGGCAGCTGTATAAGAAGTGGTGGAGGCGAGCTATCAATGCTGCCCATAATTTGCAGACTACTGAAAATCTGAATACCACAACATCAAGGTTCTAGATTTTGACTTTTGTTGAGCATCAGATGGTGTTTATTCAGACTTAATGGTTTAAAGGTTTGCATAGTTTGTTTATAGATTCTTGTTTTAGAGGTTTAGTCTTGGGTGTGATTGTATGTTCTGTGGTGAATTATGTTTGGGACAGAGAAAGTAAAATATAGCCATAACCTGATAAACTGTTATATTTAAAAATAATTATTTATAAAGAAACATGACTAAAATTGAAATATTGTTCTGCATTGTTATGTATGCTTTTTGTAATGTAGACTGTTTTTCATTGAAAATTATTTCACATAACACTCAATAGCTACTATTACATCAGACTGCACTCTCAATGCCATGGAAAAACTATTTCTGTAAAACTTAATTGCCTTGTTCAAACGGTTATTTTTTACTCATTTATTACATTTGAAAACAAACAAATAAAGTTTTTATCTAATTACTTAGACCTATTTTAGTTATTATTATAGTTATTTTAGTGCTTTAGTTTAGTTTCTGTTTGGCAGGTGTAATAATTCCATAGTAATCTGGTTTGTCTTCAGCTTTCTGACTGTTCTTGAGCTCTTGTTTATATTATCAACCAACAAATATTAAGTACAACTATGCAACTCCCCTATTTATGTTGATCATTTTATGTTGATTATTTATGCATTATAAACTTTATAACATTCAGTAAATATTGGTTGGCCAGTTTCCACATTTTCCTCACAAAAACTGTATTCCTCTGTACATTAGACATATTGAAAATTTTAGATTGTTCCTTAGAGTCTGTTCTTGTTCACATAACACTCAATAGCTTCTGAGATAATTTTGTACATATGTACAAAAGAGGGTTAATTTTGACATATTGACCTTAAGGTTCTAATGCTTAACTGGATTTGTTTATTTAAAGAAAATCCTTTTTTATAGTATTTTGTAATTTCATAGTAATTTGTAAACTTGTAATTGAACAAACTGATATTTAAGCACTCTTGCTCTGTACCATCATACAAAATACAGCATATGCTATTGCTCATAGGTTGATGATCTTTATTCCCTAGTAGAGTCTGACCCTTCAAGAAGCAAGCTGAATGTGGAGATAAAGACAGTAAACCTAGAGTTTATTGTTACAACGGATCTTAATTTCTTTACGGATGTCGCTAAAACAGAATGTTTCATTTAAAGAACATTTTGAAAGTCAGAGGTTTCTTATCCTAGATCCCAAGCTGATCTATGTGTGACCACAGAAGGCAAGGGTGTGCTTTCCTCTAACACATCTAATGCAATAGATCATTTAAGTGGGAAACTAAGAACAGATTTGTGCCCTTCAGAGAAATACAACCCAATGGATCCCACACAGGGTTGAATGACCATATATCCCAGCACTCATTTACTCCCATTGACAAGTGCCACAAACTTGCTTTTGCTGTCTACTTACCTCTTTCTAATGTTTCTCTGGATTCCAACCTGGATATACTTCTTTGCAAAGCTGAACAATGGCCCACCCTGTTCAGCCTGATGCGGATGCAAGATTGACTTTGATCAGGTGTTCCTTCCTGCTCACCTCTGGACCAGCTTGACCACATTGGAACCATATTGTCGAAGGTCTTACCTGCATGCCTCATTCACCCTCCTGATCTTTTCCTACACATTTACCGGGTCATAACATCCCTTCGCTGCAATATTACATTTAATTTAGATGATCCATTCTCTGATTTCTAGCATTTTGTTTTAATAGTTTTTCTTGTTCCCAAGTTCTAAGTGTGTTTTCTTAATTCCTTAGGCCTAAAATGTACAGACAACGCTACTGGTCCCCATAAACTTTGCTTTTGTGGTCAGGACTATGATGTTTTTCTCTATTGTCCAGAACATCTGCGATACATTCAGTGCTGAGTAGACTTCAAGTAGCTTCTGGAACTGAGAACTCTCCAGATGAGGTTTATAGAACTGTCTGGAATGTTCAAGAACTTTGGAGAACTGTTTAGAACTTTCTTGAATGGTCTGGGACTATCCAGTAGTCTACATAGCAAGCACTGCAGGTAACACTTGAAGGTGAGGTGGACGCTCGCTTAGATGGAAGAATTTTATTCTGTAGAGTTTTGGGGATTCATTGAAGTTTTTCAATGGAATGTTGATGATAGTAATCACAACATAAAGTGATTTTATAAATGATCTTGCTTTAAATTTGTTGCTGCTGCATTATTGTACCTCTGACTCTGATTATTTGTTAATGAAAGGCAACATTCAACACAGGTAAGTAGCTGCACTTTTGATTTTGATTGAACTAGGGTAAAGAATGTTATGTGGAATATGTCATATGCTGTTTGAGATATTAAATCCAGGATTCAAACTTTTTATTACTTCAAGCGGCTTGAAAAAAGGTTATTTGTAGTATTGGCATTTAGGTTTTATTTGATAGAGTTTGATGGCCTTTACTTCTGTGTTCTGAGGATGCAGATTCAATAAGAAACATTGTCCTTATCAATATCCTACATCTCAACATAGAATCCCATGAATTTCCTTTTTGTATATGTGTTGTATGGGAGCTGTTGATAATTTTAGTTCATTTTGGAATGTTTAAACCAAAAAGTTTACCTTTACAGCATTTGGCAGACACTCGTATCCAGAGCTACTTACAGTTTACAAAGGTAGATGAAGGTAATGTTAGGAGTCTTCCCCACTATATTAGTATAGTGCAGGGTGGTTGCCCAGGAGGGGAATCGAACCCCAATCTACAGCATGAAGGGCAGAAGTGTAACCCACTACACTATACCAAGTTTACATATTTACATATTGATTATGTGATCTTACATGTTGGCCCTTGCCCCAAACAACTAGTCCACTACACACATACATACTTCAAACTTTGCATATATGGAAATCACGCATACCTGTAGACTCACAGACTGAACCAATAAAAATTAATCGGGGGAAAAAAGGACAAAAGCTGCAGAAGGATTGTAATTGAAGTGTTATTTTTTAGTGTTATGCATTTATTAATTATTTTATTTGTATTTAGTCAGAGCTAATATATTAATAATGCTAGTGACGTGTGTGAGAGGAAGAATGGGTTCTGCAGAAATTTGTACTCGGTGGATGTGCTATTCCATGTCTGTGTATTGGTGGCTGTCGTGTTTTGCATATGTAGAAACTGTAACAGGCCACCCTGGCTAATTCAGAATTGACTATTTAATCTCTTTCTTAGTTTACAAAGCTTTGAATGAAATTTCTGCTGAATTTCTGTCCTACTACTCACCACATATAAACCAAACTAGACTTTCAGGAGGTCATCGCACACTGGGCATTTAATCATACACAGAGTCAGATCTACTACATAGAGTTTTAGGCAGTAAGGTCCAGCTTAGTGGAGAACCCTGCCTGATGGCCTACATTCTGCTGCTGCTCTTTTTATTTATATTGTGTCTGCCTGACCAGACCAGACGAAACATACTCCTCCCGGATTACTTCCCTGCAAGTCCTGTTGTGATGGAAGGATAATATGCAAAGCTTCAAATTTGTTATTTGTTTATGTCTCTCTGTCTAAAACTCCAGAGTAGACATAACAAATCTAACACTTAGCTACACCTACTTATCAGTGCAATGTTTAGGTACGCCTGTTAACCAGTCCAGTCTTTGGGCATGCCTGTTGACCAATCCAGCCTTTAGGTACACCTGGGCCAACATTTAATATACCTGTTGACCAGTCCATTATTTGGATATACCTGAAGGTATGCTGATTTACCAGTCCAAAATGTAGGTATGCCCGTTGACCAGTCCAGCATTGACGTATACCTGTTGAGTGGTTCTGCATTTACAGACACCTGTTGACCGTTCAAGCATGTAGGTACGCCTGTTGACCATTTTAATCGTTAGATACACCAGCGTTTAGGTATGTCTGTTGACCAGTCCAGCATTTACGTATGCCTGTTGACCAGTCCAATGTTTAGGTATGCCTGTTGACCATTTTAATCTTTAGATACACCTGTTGACCAGTCCAACATTTAAGTACGCCTGTTGACCGGTCCAAAGTTCAGGTATGCCTCTTGACCAGCCCAGCATTTATGTATATCTGTTGACCGCATTTATGTACGCCTGTTGACCAGTTCAATGTTTGGGTACGCCTGTTGACCAGTTCGGTGATTAGTTATGCTTGTTGACCAGTCCAATTTTTTAGGTACGCTTGTTTACCAGTCAAATATTTAGATGCACCTATTTGATACTGTATTTCCCATTATCATATATTCCATTTTGTTTATAACTGCACTCTCCATCCTCACCACATTCTACAGGGGGAAAGTACAATGCGTTCTGGGCAAGACTCCAAAGAATACCCTCTCCTACTTGTGTAAGAAATGATCAAAGTGTAAGTCGTTGTGAAGACCATTGTGTCCCACTAAGTGATAATTTACCAGTAATTAAACTTTAACATCAGTAGTTACTGATATTTTAATTTCTGCTTGTTTTTTTTGTGCATAAAGTAAAGCAGAAAATGAACTTGCATTAACATTCATTAATTAATGTTCATTTAAAATGATTAGAAAATATAAAGCAAAAGGATTCAAGAACACTTTAATACAACTTAAACAAGTCCTTCACATCTCACAGACCTCATAAACCTCTCATCCAATTGGAGGTCCTCTAAAGATCCAAGACGGAGTTTTTCAGGTATCACGCTAGATTGGAAATATAAATGTGCATCACTAAATCACAGTTTAATCATCTTATTTAAAAGAAGATGAAGAGTTAAATTAAACAGAAATTAAAGCTGTTCCAAACTTGCAGCTCGCTGTATTTAACAGCCCCATTGTCTTCAACCAAACATCTGTTGCTTATTATAGTAAAATAATTTTGTTGTCTGTATGACAGATTTCACTCATTTGGGGAAATTTTATTTTTAGGTAAACAGTTATGTGACCTAAATGCAGACTACTGTGTACAAACATGTAAATCAGTATATTGGAAGCTATATGGAAATGATTTCCATATAATACACAGACGTCATATGTTTCATAAACAAATTACGTGGCATAAGCCCAGGACTACTGGGACACAGTCCTTTGTTTCGGTGGCATGCAACACTGTACACCATTATAATGGACTTGAATTGAAACAATGAAGATGTTCAGCTATACTACAAAGGGGTTTAACAAAAGTATTGGTTTAACCATTTAGGAAGTGCAAACCATTTTTTTTTGGATACTTCCTCCTTTTTCAGAAAAGTAGTTGGACAAGCTAACAATTAATTCATTTGTTCATTTATGTTCTAAACAGCTTATCATTCTGGGACACAGGGCAAACTGACAATTATAAGTGTCTATAATTACAAAAAGATTATAAACACAACAAAAGTATAAGAGGATTTGCATTCCTATACAGTTAATGCAGTAATGTATGTGAACTGTTTGAATTAAAATCACTTTAATTACAGCTTGACTTTTCATTTCAAATAAATTGTATCGGTGTACAGAGGCAAAATTACTAGAACTGTCACTGTCCAATATGTACAATATATATGTACCTGACTGAAAAAGTCTGCATGCAAATAACACAAAATCATAATAACATATTATGTCTTCACCTCAAAATAGGGCACTTCAGGTAATTCCATATCAGTGGTTTGCCTGTGAAGAGAGTCAAAAGCTCCAAGTTCTTTGGTGTGCACATCACTGATGACCTCACCCAGACCTTTAACACCAGCTGCCTAGCCAAGAAACCCCAGCAGTGTTCTCCCTGTCAGGTAACACTTTACAAAAGGGGTTGCCAATTAATTCATACATATATGCAAATCATTAAAAACTCAGTATTTCTATTAGTAAATCAGTTATTAGTAATTGAGTACACTTAGCTGATTGTTTAGTTTATGAGGTCATAGCTTAAGTCAACTATATACTAACTGCCTCTTACACACCAACATTAGAACTAGCTAGTATTTGGGATTGAGTCCAGTTAATTATCTGTTAATGAATCTACTGATTTGCAGTTGCTACCTACTACTTCGTGTCCCTCCAAGTAAAGTGATAATTTACTAATAATTAAGATCTAAGAGATTTTTCAAGACATTGTTTTTTAATGTGAACTATTAACACTTATGTGGAAATATGGAAATCACTATATTGGAAGCTATATGGAAATGATTTCCATATAATACATGGACATCATATAGCTCGTCCACAAATTACATGGAAAAGGCCCAGGACAAATGGAAGACAGTCCTTCAGTGTTTCAATGGCACTCCAGATCAGCAGGTAACACACACATCTTCAAACCCACTTCATTTGTTTATGGAAAGTACTGTGAGCTAGTGGCACTTACTGACAAACATTTAGCATCTTCTGCATACCAGAGTCCCTTCTGTATGTCTTACCTACTGGACTGCAGACAAGAACATCTCTGTAGAGGAATATTAAAATGAACAGAAATACTATAGGCTTTTTAACATGTGAGTATGAGTTTATTTTAACATGTATTTATAGAAAAGTAGAAGAGTAAAATTTTAAAGAAAAGCTTTAGATATTTGTGAAAGAATTTTATTTGTTGGAACTGATGAATGAACTGATACTTGCTCATATGTTTATAGTTCTTCAAATATCAAGAATTTATTAATGTATTGTTTCCTTCTTTAAGCCATACATGGTGGGGATGGTGTGCTGTGATGTTATCTGTGGAAAGAATGTTGGTGGAATGTCTTGTTGTTGTTGTTGTTGTGAGATTTTGCAATTAGCAGGAGTTGCAATGGAGAAATCAAAGTGAGGTGCTAAAATGATTATGACTGTGTGATTTTTAAAAGATGATGCTGCTTTTTTAGCTAGTTTTGATGTGAATTCTTTAAATCAAAAGAATGTAATGGCCAATAAAATATCACTAACTGAGTCTAAAAGAATCTGGTTTTCAAACTATTTAGAGATTCTTTAAGGAATAGTTTTATTTATAGACTTTTCACTTTCTGCCAAATTTCACTTTGCCATATATATGTAAGGAATTTGGAAAATCAATAAAAGCAATAAAAATATTTCCATGGCACATGGTTCAGCTAGGTTACAGACATGTAGATTAGACTGTCTAGGTTTTGCCGGAATTAAGTTCAGAAGTATAGTTGGACTAAATGCAAAAATGGTGTTGGTGAAATTTATTAGATTAAAAATGATAATGAATATGCTGCAATAGTTTTTAGATCAGCAGCACCAAAACATAAAAAAAAAACTTTCATGCACTATAATTATTGAGTTCTTCATCAGACCCGTGAATTTTTTGTTTTTTCTCTTTTTATTAGTCAACTAGTTAATATTCTAGAAAATTAAATGTGTGTATATATACTTAATCCATTATATATAGAATATCTCACAGAGATATCAAGTCAAATACTTAAGTATATAAGTACTGTTATCTTTCACTATTATTATCTTAATTTTATGCAATTCAGAAAACCTGCAATAGTAATTAATTATTGTAAATTTCAAGAAACAAAGTCCAAATTATAGCTTAATGAATATCCTGGTTTGCTTGCAAACCACTCTTTTATTCACTTCATTATTTTTTGCCATTTAAAACCTCTACACAAATTGTTAAATGCTTACAATCCCCTATTTCAAACTATATAACATTCTCTCCATGCGCTCTCATTCTGGACACTGGTTTCGGCAACATTTTATTTGGATACTCCCCCTGTTGATGTCCTGTAGACATTTACTATGCATCACCTCCCCCCACCAACTTCCCCTAAACCTATCCCTAACCTAAACCTAACCCTCACCCTGCTCCTAAACTTAACCCTATTACTAATGCATGCAGTCTCACTGTTTCAGCATCTATAGATTTGTTGAGTTCTATCCAAAAAGGTGGAGCATTGATCCACATGAATTCATTTAAGATGTTCATTTAAAGCCTATGGCTAAGCCTCTGTGAAGCATGACAGATGGGGTCAGTTTCAGTAGAGTTTTACTTTTAACGTCCAGTAGTAGCCTTTACAGCTGCATGTGAATACTCACCATTTATCTTTCCAACAGGGGTCACTGTGGTCCTGCTGACTACAGTCACCAACAGCAGTGCAGCAAATTTTACAATCAGCAATAGCACTGCAGTAAATTCTACAATCAGCAACAGCACTGCAGCAAATTCTACAATCACCAATCGCAGTGCAGCAAATTCTACAATCAGCAACAGCACTGCAGCAAATTCTACAATCACCAATCGCAGTGCAGCAAATTCTACAATCAGCAACAGCACTGCAGCAAATTCTACAATCACCAATCGCAGTGCAGCAAATTCTACAATCAGCAACAGCACTGCAGCAAATTCTACAATCACCAATAGCAGTGCAGCAAATTCTACAATCACCAACAGCACTGCAGCAAATTCTACAATCTCCAACAGCAGTGCAGCAAATTCTACAATCACCAACAGCACTGCAGCAAATTCTACAATCACCAACAGCAGTGCAGCAAATTCTACAATCACCAACAGCACAGCAGCAAATTCTACAAGCAACAACAGCAGTGCAGCAAATTTTACAACCACCAACAGCACCGCAGCAAATTCTACAATCGCCAACAGCAGTACAGCAAATTCTACAATCACCAACAGCACCGCAGCAAATTCTACAATCACCAACAGCAGTACAGTAAATTCTACAATCACCAACAGCAGTACAGCAAATTCTACAACCACCGACAGCACCGCAGCAAATTCTACAATCACCAACAGCAGTTCAGCAAGTAAGTGAAGCCTAAAATTATCCAGTTCCTACCTACTACCTACTTGCTAAAGAGGTTTGACTTATATAAATTGTAAATGGTGCAGGCAATTTTTACAAATCACAACCAAGTTTATGTAGTGAGTTAGGGGTTTAATCAACACCCTTGGTTTGGTGTTCGGTTTTGTGATTATAATTTGTTAATAAGGGTTATAGAGTGATAGAGATTAGCCTGTTTGTAGTGTTTAATAGCATGCAATACTTTCAGCACTTATCTATGAAAGTGGATATGTTCATCAGTGAATTATATAAAGTTTATAATTTTATATATAAAATTTATATATAACTTTATATATAAAATTATATAAAGACCACAGTGGCAAAAAAGTGAATAACAAGCTGTCACCAACAAGAGATAGAAAAAACACCTGAGGAGGACACAGCTGATACAGCTTTAAAATATTTATTTTATAAAATATTAAACCTGCCTTTAAACAAGTTTGATATCACTTCTAATGCTGCCCAGAGCCACAGTCCCTTCACACTCCAGACTTCTCCATATTAAGTGGCTAATGCCATTACTGCTACTAATCCATGAAAAGCAGCTGGTGAGGATGGTCTAGACCTTCACCTTCCACCTCTTCCAACCCTGATTATTTAGGACCACAATACATAATTTTTTCTTCTTTTTTTTCTCCTAAAGAATTCCTGTGCCTGGAAAACAGCTCATGTTATTTGGCTACATGCAGGAAGAGAGGCAATAGATCTAAATAACTGTCAAATACAGGCCAAAAACTGTCAACACTGTCATATTTAACCATAAGTTTAGGATCTTACCAAATGAAACACTAAACTAAATGAAAAATCTGTCACTTTATGAAAACTCTGTCTTGTTTAACTTTGAGATGCAGAACCATCTCTGCAACCACACTGGTTTTAAATGACTTCTACATGGCCTTAAACAGTAAGAAAAACTGTGCTGCCATTTCTATTGGTCTAACAACAGCTTTCGACACTGTGGGCTACAATCTTCTGTAGGAATACTTACAAAAGATGGGCCTTTAGTAACAATGTAATGTAAAAGGGCCCAAAATTACCTGTCAGACAGGAAATATTGACATATATCAATATACAGTTGAACAAGGAAAAATGACTTTGACTGATGGCTCTCTGGCAGCCCTAGACTGGAATAAATACGATGTAAAAGAGAATGAGCAGTAAGCAGACATATTCAATTTACAAGTAATGTTTAGTGCACAATTTGCAAGTACTACATACTTACCATTAAAAAAACTTTACCAGTAAAGAACTTTCACATAGTTACTAAGTATGTAGAAAGTACGTGCCAGAAAATTACTTGTAACGACTTTTACCTGCCTGATCATTTTTGAGTAAGTGCAGCTGTACATACATAGTCGTCTTTTATGTACTATGTATTACTAGGTATATGCAAAGTATGTGTCAGAACATTACAAGTATTTACCTCTTAAAATCTAGTTACTTGTTTCTGTATCATACAGTAAAGCACAAAACTTACTCTAAAGCTTGAATTTGCCTTCCACACAATTTGGGTAACTGCAAATTAGCTTAAGCAGTCCATAGTGTTAAAGAGACACAAATCAGATTATTGTTACTACAGATCCATCCCAGTTCAAGTCAAAACATGTCCAGGAAACTATTACTATTATGATGGTTTGTCAGGCCAACCATCAGCTCTGCAGCTTACTGTGTAGGTACACTGTTTTGTACATTTCCAGTGTTTTTTTAGATGTTTTTCAGGTTTACACTGTATTTGTGGTGACACAGCTGACAAACAATTAGTCAAAGTTAATTTTGCCTAAGAAAACAAACAAAACCACATCACAGTTTTTGGCACTCCTACATTCAAGACTTTCTAGGTTTAGGAGTAGGTGTAGGTTTAGTGTTGGAGTTAAGATTAAGGTTAGGTTTAGTGGTACATGTAGATTTATGGTTATGGTTAGAAGTGGGTAGATGTTTAGTCTTGAAGTTAAGGTTAGGGTTAGGAGTAGGTGTAGGTTAAGTGTAGATGTTTAGATTATAGTTTATTAAGGTTTATTTAATTTAATTTGTTGCACTTTTCAAATGTCAACAGAGTAATAAATGTTCAATTTCATGAATGTTGCTTTGTGTTTCCATTTTGTATGGTGTGTGTGTGTGTGTGTGTGTGTGTGTGTGTGTGTCACTCAACAGACTATTTAGTAATTCTGTATGTAATTGTTGGAGTTGGAGTTTGTGGGATTGCAGTTTTTCTTGCTGTATATTTTTGGAGAAGGTAAGAAAACTTTGTAGACAAAATTAAATTCAATTATATATGTCAAATTACAGGACATGTATATCACTTATCACTATATCATAAGTAATAAACATGTCTGTGTCTATTCTAATTAAAATGATCTGTTCTTCTGAAGAAAGAGAAAAAATAAGCATGTTGGAAGTACGGATGAACCAGTCTACGATGATGCCGCTGCTGCTCATGTGCACGGGAACCTAGAAGTAAGATGGAGACATTAACAATCCCACAGTCTTTATTTTACAGGTCACTGGGAATGGTAAAGATCAGTGATGGAAATGAGGTGTATAGCTGGCTACTAGCTACTGCTGATGTTGATGTGTTTGTTACTTAACAGCTACTAACAGAGAAATAACACTATATTTCACAGCAGCATTGTTTCTATTAACTACAGCATGAATAATGATAACCATGATAATATTTAAAGCTCAAATCATTACTGGACTCTGCACTGTTCAGAATTCCCTTTGCTGCCGCTATATAAATATAGGTGCTAATAGAAATGAACATTATTACAGCAGTGAATATGAAAGAGTACAGAGTTCAGTAATAATTTCATGTTCTGTTCTCTGGACTCTTCAGATTTCCCTGTGCAGCCCCTATAATACTACTGTTCGTTTGATTGAAACATAATACTGCAAATTCTATAAGTGTACAAATTAAGTGTAGAAATTAACTTTATTGCAGCGGTGTATATGATACAAATACAGGCTTCTCAGGAAGCATGTAAAAAGATTTCTGCATTAGTCATAATAGTCTTATTATGGTGCTATTGTTCTGGGCTCCACAGAAAACCAGAATAATAAGCTTTTTTTTGCTAAGCTGTTTGCTCTTTTTCTTTGAAAGAGAGGGATGGCTTAGCCCTCCTTACTAGCTGCTCATAATATTAATATTTCCTACTCTGCTTCTATATTAGTATAACTACTATACAGACTGTGCTTCAAACAATACGCTGATATACCAAAAGTCATGGGATAGCAGTATGTAAGTTGATTATGAGGTGGCGTTACCTCAGGTTGAGTTCGGAGTTTAAATGTGTTCTAATATGTTTTCTATATGCTGTTGATATTTTTGGTTTAAGTAACTCCAAGTTTCAAAATGCTAAATCTCTGCTATAGATATATAAGTATGATTTACTGCAGACAGATACAATCAAAATGATTCAACCCCCATTGCAAATTAGGTTTATTAGCAAAATTTGTAAACTTTCAGCTGTTTGCAATAAAGACCAATTTAAATAGCTCAACACAACTACTATAACAAGTGGTTTCTCTAAATTCAGCTTCTGGCAGCATTCCTGGGGAATCTTAGCCCACTCCTCATAGGCAATGACTTCCAGTTCACCAATATTCTACTTCAAATCCCACCAAAGACTTTCTATAGCGATGGCCACTCCAGAATCTGCTAGGACTTCTGAACCAATCCTTGGTGGACTGTGTAGTATGCCTGGGATCATTGTCTTGTTGAAAGATCCAATGACGGCCAAGCCTTGGCATCCTCACAGAGGGCATGACGTTTTATCCTAGGATTCCTAATGGATGAATCCATCTTGCCCTCCACATGCTGAAGGTTTCTTGTGCCAGAAGAAGCAAAGGAACCCCAGAACATCACCTAGCCATCGCCATGCTTTACTGTTGGCAGGTTTTTCTTTGAGCTTATGCTTTATACTTCCTCCTTCAGACATTCCGCTGATTCTTAGGCCTGAAAAGTTCTTGCTTTGTTTTATCTCTCCACAGAACAGAATCTTGTTTATATGGTTCACAGCAGATTGAAGCCGACTTTTCTTATGCTTTTGTGTCAGTAGTGGTGTACGTCTGGGTTCGGGCATGGAGACCTTCTGCATTTAGTATTCACCTTACTGTGCAGACTGAAACCTCAGTGCATGCTGCCACCAAATCTTGCTGCAGGTCTTCCTGACTGCCTGCCTCCTCAGGAATCTGGTGGTGGCCAGTGATAGGCTTCTCTTTCTGCCATATCCAGGGAGTGTAGTCAGTGTTCCTTTAACTTTGAACTTGTGAACTTGCTTCCAACAGTATGTCTGGATACATTCACTGCCTTTGGAATCTTTTGGTACTCTTTTTCTTGTTTGTGCAAGGTCCAAGATCTCTTCTCTTACTTTTTGGACAGCTCTCTCGCCATATTTCTGACATGCATTCAAACACCACAGTCAAGAAACCCCTGGCCAGCTCAGGTATTGGATGTGTTTTATCTCCAGCACATTGAAGCCCTTGATTAGTTGCATCAGGTGCGCTTGAGACAACACCTGATTTGCAAACATGTGCTTTTATGAAGGATTCTATCCAGGGGGTTGAATAACTCTGAGATGGCTGCCATCATTCAAGTGGCATTCTGTGTTGAATTTGGAGAAAAACACTTGTCAGTCATGCTGAGCTGGTTAGATTGTTCTGGTTAGATTGGTTAGCCATTGCATATGACAGTCACTCACCCCTAGTAGTGATATGAGGGACACTAACAGCTCAGCGATACGTGCAGGACATCCAGAAGTCACATGTGTTGCCTCTCATGGCAACTTCCAGCTGGCATGCAGCTGACTTTTCAGCAGATGATTGGAGAAATGTCTCCTCCAGATTGCAGCACTTCCTTGGCCTGCCCAGTCGTCAGATTTATCACCAATCCAGCATTTATGGGACCAGCTGGGACGCCAGCTTCAGCAACCTACGAGTGTGTATGATCTACAGGCCCAGCTGCAACACCTGTGGCAAATGTGCTGTAGGATGCCATACGGAACCTGTATGCCTCCATGCCCAATCATATCTTGTATCCAGGCTAGAGGCGATCCAACAGGGTACTAGAGCCTACCCAATACACTTTCTTTCAGAACTCCTTCTCGGTGTGTTAATTATTGTTAATGGGTACACTATGGAAAATCAATTTTCCGTGATGTGGCATCATAATGTAAAGTTGCTATAGCCAATAATGTTTATGATCTTTTTATCTTCTGACTTGTTCATTAATGTGATCTGTGGCAGAGCATAACATACACAGCCATAGGTGAAGTAGTATCACACATCAGCAGACCACCACTGCCCACAGCTGCACCTCTTTCATCTCTTTAGTAGTAGGTACATTATTATGACCTTCTGCACCATGGCCATGTTTGTTGTTGTCAGAAGCTTCTGATTCCAGACTGCCCTCTAGTGCATGTGCTGTTTAGCATCAATGCCAACATAAAGGATGCCTGGAAGTATTTGGGCAGTGATGGTTACATTGTTTTTAAATGGACGTATTCATTTTCATACATGTATGGAGCATAAATGAGCCTTTCTAGTAGGAGAGACAAAGCCTCTCTTGAGTTTACATGAGAACCCTGGTTGCACGACTGGGGAATCAAACCCAGGCCCTTCTAGCCAGAAAGGGAGCAGCACTACCCAATGTGGCACCCACTCATCTTGCATTACATGAAATACTTTCAGCCCTTTTTCTTTCTTTCCCTCACACAGGCTGATCAGTCCAGTTTTTCTGATGACACATACACAGTTCCAGACCTTCAGTCCTTCAGTTCTCCAGACGACACGTACGAAGCTCTGGACCCTCAGTCCTTCGTTTCTCCTGAGTACGACAATCTGGGAGTGAGTTCTTCATAGTGAGCTGTGATACTCAGTAACAGAGAAGGTGATAAACTCCATATACAGTTCACTTTAGATCCATTCATCATGATACAGTGTGAGTGGAGATGCTGGATTAGGACTAAGATTAAGGATGTTGTGTGGAACTGGGATTGTGGATGTTTGTTCTGAGGTTTTCTGTTTCTTTGTTCTTCATGGTTCTCTATGAGATCTGTGTGTACAGTGTTTCTGGAGCTCTGTTTATGTGGAGATGTGTCGTTTCTTTATGTATGAGAATCAATAATCTCTTTATTATAGCTGTTAAACTAAGATGTACAACTACACAAGTTCTTTTACTGCACTGTTCTTACTTATAAATCCATGTAGAGAGTCTAAGACTCTACAGAGGATTTAATTTCAGTCCTTTTAGCTTATAACTCCAAACTGTTCCATAAAATCCTCATAACATCCTCATAACAGCCTTTAACAGCCTTTCTGAATTTCTGTAAATCCAAATATCTGCTATAATTTGAATATCTGTTCTTACTGTGTGAATATGAAGGTCTCTGTATGATGTACTGCAGAAGGTGTTTTCTCTATGAAGAGGATGAAATGCTAAGAGCTGAAATCATTCTGATAGAAATGTTGTGTATCAGCTCTTATACTCAGTGTGTTAAGCTCAGTGTGAGGCAGCTGTTAGTTATCTGCACTGTGTTCTCTCACCTCGTTCACATGCTTAGTGTATCTCAGCTCTCTGTATTTCTGCATGTTTATGATTCTACATTTCTGTTTAATAAAGATATTAAAATATGCAGTCTTGTAAAATGGTTTTCTGCAGATAGAACTGATTTATTGTTCTATCAGGATCCTCTGCATCATCTCTTCCTCCTGTAGTCAAGTTCATCATCATTATTCATCTTTACATCTTCTATAATTATATATATATAGTTACAGCAGCAAATTGACCTACTTTGATTGAATGAGCCCAATCAGGTTTCTCACTGTAAGGAAGACCACTAGACAAACTGATGCATTATCATCATGATAACTCCCAGCTAATGATTATGGGTCCATAGATGTTTTTAATCAGTGATGAGATAATCGAATAATTATGACAGCCCTCGGCAGCCTTATTACTGTTGCTCTAAAAGGCCTGATATTAATTCACTAAACGCTACTCATTGAATCATATGACAAAGTAGAGGATCTATGATCACATATGGGCTCCGGTAAGTTTCACAGGACAGTTATATTTTTTATGGTGATTATATAAGCGTGTTATATAAGCGTATTCAGTGATTCTTTATCTCTCCACCAGGTGTCACTGCTACCATCTACCACTAACTACCATCATAAAGTGCTGCACATCAAATTTAAGATTCGAGATTCAACAGTTTGTCATATGCACAGAGCACAGAGAAACAAGCAGTGCATTGTACAATGAAGTTCTTACAGTACTAACTTCGTACTAGTACTAACAATTACAATGTAAATATTAAATACTCAGTGAAGAAGCTCAAACGAAGAATGTATACTTAAAAACATGTATATCTATGCATATATATAAATCAAGAGAGTTACAATAAAACAACACAGTCTGTGTGCATCAGTATCTAATGCTGTATCTAAATTTAAGTAAAACCAAAAGCACTCAGGTACTAAAGTACCAATAATACAATGTTGTCTGCAAATATGGGCACCCCTGGTAAACATGAACAAAACCGGCTGTTTTTCTTCACTTCTTATTCTTATGATCTATCATTAAAAATTACTAACAAAAATCTAACCTTTACTTGAAGGACTGTATTTTTCTGCCTATATGTGCTACAATTGTTGGAAACAGTTTAACAGTTGTTTAAAATGCCCATTTCTACTATCTGAGCATTGATTCAGAAGTTTGAAGCAACTGACTATGGTATCTGTTGGAAAGATAATATATAGCTATACAGCCCCCACATGCAGAAATTTGGTTTGCGATTTTAACCATGAAGCTTAAACTGGATCACGGCTGACTCTTTCAGCAGAACAACAATACAAAGCACTCCTCAAAATCAACACAAAAATGGTTTGCTGACCACAGAATCATGGTTTTGCCATGGTCATTCATGTTCTCAGCCATACACTCCAAAGAAAAACTGTGGGACGAACTGAAGGGGACTGTCCACAAGCGTGAATGTCAGAACCTGCATGATCTGGATAGATTCTGTATGGAGGATCTGAAATTCTGTCTCAGGTCCCTTGCCTTGCGTTCTCCAGTCTCATTAAGCATTACAAAATTTGGTGTGCCTGAGAGCAGCGTTAATGTATCCAGATATGGTACATATTGTGCTCTGTGGCTGAATGGATCTCACCCTCAGACTAAGGATGGAACAGTCACTCGTGGAGTCTGTGGGAGATCAGGAAGTGACTGCTGTTACTACTGTTCCACCCCAATTCGAATCAAAGTATGTCCAGGAGCAAACTTATATCATACATAAATAGTATGATGACCCAGTTTATTTACACATAGGCTCATTTCATTTTCCTGGCTCTTAAGATTCATGGAAAATGTGCGGTAGATGGTACTATACAGAACCTTTTTATTTCTATGTAGAACCATCTACAGCACATTTTCCATCAGTCTGGAGAAACCTTTTATGATGCAAAGAAGGCAAAGGGATCTATGCCTGTTGGATGTGTATAGAACCATTTGAAGAACCATCTTTATATGCATATGATGTAAATTCACATCTGGGCATTTCTGCTAAATGTGTTTTTTGCAGGGGGAGACAAATATGGTTAAATATGATATTGTGGCATGTGATGGTGGAGTGGTGGGTGGATGAGGTGAAATGTGGATATCCACTTTGGTGTACGAGCTAATGTTAAGATAAGATAGCCTTTTATTATCCCACATGAGAAAATTTGCATTGTTACAGCAGCATGTGATGGTGGAGTGGTGGGTGGATGAGGTGAACTGCGGATATCCACTTTCGTGTACGAGCTATGAATAAATCTCTATTGTTAGGTAAAAAATAAAATAGGAAACTTCAAACTTACAATTCTACATGTGTAATTGTACAGATATATATTGCACAGTTACTGAAAGATATTGCACAGATATTGAACAGACATTACAGAGTTACTGCTCTCTTATACCGGTTACATAAATACTGATAATATAGACAGTCAAGAGTACTAGAAGTACAGTGATGTTGGCAGTCAGTACAAGAATTATACAGCTGACATAGTTAAATTTACTCTAATCCTATTGGCTGCGTTAGACTAATCAACCAATCAGATGTGTTTGGGGGGCGGGGCATGTCAGAGCGCCGTGACCCGGGAAACTCTAAACCCCAGAAAGCTGAATGGAGCGGGAGGGCGCGAGCGCTTAGATTTTTTCAAATGAACCGGATTATTTATCGTGATTTTACTGCTGTATAAACTAAAATATTCCAGTTTCTGAGTGGATGACTGATAGGAGCTTCACTTCCTCACATTAAACCGGCCTGTTTCAGCCTCAGGCTGCTGAAAGGAGCTACTTTGGGGTGTTAGCCTAATGCTAACGGCTCGCGGAGGCTGTGCTGTCATGGCGGTCGAGATTACAGCCTTTATCGGACTTTGTCTGCAGGTCTGTGGAGGAGCTCCACCACCAGAGGGAGGAGGGGTCGTTGGATGGGGGGAACGACTGCTGTCGTGCTGAAACACTGTCCCACTGTAACGGAAGTAAACAACCGACGGGTGAGTGGTATCAGTAGCAGGCAGGTAAGTGCTCTTAATAATACATTCAGTGACTCTTCAGTTTCTACTTTTCCTCTCCTTCTCTGTACAATGTCATTAGAGCAATCAAAGCATGCACAGTCAAAACCACAACAACTTAAGTCCTGTACACTTACAAAGATGACCATGTTTAAGGTGAAGGCACCCCAGAACAGTTTACATCTCAGTTCAGACAGAAGTACCCAGAAATAGGTGCACACTATAATGATCAGTCTCAGTGTTGTACCAGTCCGAAGTGCAGGTTCTAACAGTGGTGGACGAAGTACACAAACCATGTACCCGAGTTAAAGTAGAGATCCCCAAGGTAAAATACTCCTCCAGTGTCAGCAGATGTTCCTCCCTTTAGACCTCCACTGGAGTAGAAGTACTAAAGTATTTACCTTCAATTGTATTTAAGTATGGAGAGTAACAGTAGCATGATTTATTATGGCTCTAAAGTCCTATTATCATTTCTGGAACAAGATTCTTAATCAACTCTTTTTAGGTGAGGAGACTCTAGTGTCACTCTCGTGTCAAGTTTAATAAGAACTTGCTTTAAACAGGCGCACAAATTAGTTTTCCTTTACTATACTGCATCTGTTGGTCTCTGTTCATAAACATAAACTAGCCAAAACTAATTTACTATTAATGAAAATAGTGTTTGTATAAATGTGCCAGTCACGAGTGCATGTGTATGTGTTTCTATATTGTATTATATTTACCCACAAAGTCAAAAACAATATGTTGGATCTGTTTACTGATGCTTTGATGTGTCAGTCAGTGTTTGCGTTAACCCCATCCTGCTTTACCTGCCTTCCTCCAGGTGGTCCTTGATGTAGTCCAGGCCTGATATGGACATTTCCATGAATGCTAAGAATCCATGAATAAGCTTGTTTCGGTTTGATATGCTACGTTTTTATGCACACATAAGCCAAAAGGAATGGCAGACTGCACATAATATAGTGGAGTAAAAAGTAAGATATTTGAGTTTGAAATGTGGTAGAGTGAAAATACAAAGTCGTCCAGAATGGAAATACTTCAGTACATGAAGAAAACTCAAGGACAGTAACCAATTACATTTACTTCCTTACTGTCCACTACTGGGTTCTAAACACCCTAAAGCCATCAGAGGACAAGCTTAAATACTTGTATCTGCAGTTTAGCGTGTTGTCAGTTTGGATTATGCGCTGTACAGGAAGTAATACCTAAAGTCTTTGCAAACACTTTTTAAGGAACAAGAGTGGCGGCACAGTGACTCAGTGGGTAATGCTGCCGTCTCACAGTGAGAAAGGCCTTAGTTTGATTTCCAGCTGATGTGCCTGGGGTCCTTCATGTGTGGAGTTTGCATGTTCTCCCCGTGTCTGTGTGGGTTTCCTCTGGGTGCTCTGGCTTCCTCCCACAGTTCAAGGACATGCAATTAAGTGAATTGGAGATGTTAAATTGCACCCCCCCCCACTAGGTATGAAAGTGTGTGTGAATGTGTGTGTCTGCCCTGCGATCAATTGACGGCATGTCCAGGGTGTTTCCTGTCTTCGGCCCAAAGAGTGCTGGGATAGGCACCAGTATCCCCTGTGACCTGTGTTTTGCGAGCCTCAACCCATCCTTGCCTAAAGACCTAAATGACTAGGACTTTCTTGGATGCTCATTTTGTATCCAAGTATGATTGCGTCATCAGTTTAAATTATTTGTATTGGTCCTAGTCTTTTTCAGATCTTTTTACAGGCAAATTTCAGAATGAACAGTCTCAACATTGAAATATCAACTTTTTTGGAAATGGGTTCTAGATTACTTGAGACAGTGACATGCATAGCAGTAATTCCAGCATGTCCTAATTTAAAACTTGCATGACTCGCACTGAGATCTGAAATATTTCAAATCATTCAAATCTAATTTCGTTGATTAATAACAGATAATCAAATGCTGACCAGTATAACCAGTGAAATCTTGCACCTAAAAAAACAAACTCCAAAAACCAAAAATACTTAGTAATATAAACCAGAACAGATATAATTTACTCCAGGCCTGGATAAAAAAGGATGGTCTTAAATGCGCTTTAAGAAAGGAAGTGGTGGTAGGTGGTAGGTCATCGAGCGGTGTTGGACTTTAATGGGCAAAAGCTCTTAGTAGTAGATCTGACTCTATGTAAGGTTGACTGACTGCTGTCTGACCTCCTGAGAGTTCAGCTTGGTTATACATTGTGAGCAGAGCTGAACTTTAGGGGAACAGTCATTCAAGGATTTGTAAACAAGGAAAAACACTTTATAGTCTGTTCTGTATTAGACAGGGAGCCAGTGGCCTGATCTAATCTACTGTTCTGTTACTTGTAGCAGCAGCTTTTACATATGCAAAACACAGCAAGCAACACGCAGGTATAATATATTACTAGCATTACTGCTGTATTGTATCTTTACGTCATTGTCCTTTTTTAAATTCTGTTTTTTATTGTCCCATTTATTTATATGTCCCATATATTAGAATATATTTAAAGTTCAAAGTATGTATTTGTGTAGTGCATTAGTTGACTGTGTAAATTATAATTTAGTGTCTAAAAAAAAATCTTTTTTTTATTGCATTAAGATTATGAAAGCGGTGATTTGCATAATATTTTCGTTCTTTTGATATTCCATAAAATCAGTTACCGTGCCAACGTTACTGTACATCACCTGATTTGACTTTTTTTATCTAAGGAATGTTTTAATTAAGTTCATTCAGAAGTATTAGAATGCTTACTGAGGGCCCTACAAACTATGCAGGGTCCTGTCCACCCTTCATTTCAAAGCTGCTTTTGTTTGCAAACGTGATGAGAGGACAAAGTGGAACAACCCATGTGGTACTAAAAAAGGAAAAAGGAAAAAAAGCACAGACTAAATGGTGTATAAACGTGGAACTGTGAATGTATTACTGTGAACATTTTTGCAGTAAAAATCTGAACAGTTATAGTAAAGTGTCACTGCAAGTCACTACATTATCACAATAGCAACAACAATGAAGCGGTAAAAAAATTTGTTTGTAATTTGTTTTGTTTTTTTTGTTTGTTTTTTTTACTTTACATGTTCAACCATATAAGCTCACCATGCCAAAATGTACCTGTGACTAAAATGTACCTAATAGTGTGTAACACCTCCATGAGCACCAACAACAGCTGTGATTGGATTTGGCTTGGACTGGATAAGTTTCTGGATGTAGACCACATCAATGTTCAGACACTCTTACATCAAAGAATTGTGCAGTTGGTCCAGATTTGGTGGATGCCTTCCCTGGCACAATTCCGAGGAGAGTTTTCTGTAGACTGGGCTTTTAGCCACTGCTGGTAGACCTGTATGACCGTATACTTCCATACACCTGCAGATTCAGCTACTTCCTTCACCCTATGCAGTCAGTCCTTTCAGCCAATCATTAACATCTGCTTTGGAGTCATTTTCCACACATGGAACGAGACGTTCGCTGCACTGTACCACCTCTTCTCAATCTATGGATCCCGTCACTCACACCCCACAGGTGTTTATAGCCCCGTCATCCTTGTGCAGGAGCCTGAAGGTACTACCACACTTAAACACGCAAGATAACTTTTTTTTTTCTGTCTGGTGAGCTTGTTTTGAGTGTTGTGTGTATCAGATGTTTTCTGCACTGCATGATTTAGTCTAAGCAGAATGATGAAATCTGTGGAAGTAGTGCGCTACAGCACATTCCGAAGACATTAAACCACTAATGAAAAAGTAGAGGTCCTGACATGTCTGCTCCCCACACAGAAGCCTCACCCTCACCAAGCATGCTGTTTGAGACAGGGCTCTAGCTGCATGCTCAAGTCACGTTTGATTAGAGTGAGTAAAGTTATGAGCGCATTGAGCTCCCCAGTTTGAGTTTCTATTTCCCCAAACACTTCAGGCAAGCGTACTAATGGTACTCCTAATAAACTACCCCACATTTAGCTCTGTCTCCTCATTATTCACCACCATCACTGTAATAGTTTATCTGAGCAGTTTATCAACATTAATACAGGAAGTTAATGAGAGGGGATGGTGGAGATCATGTATCTGCAGTATCAGGTTTGTTAAAGCTCTGATTTACACTGGAGATAAGTGTGAGGTATTTATCATTGTTTTCAGTTTTCTGCATAATTTGAGCTCAAATTTGATCATGACTGGTACCAATAAAATTTCTTAAACTTAATTGACTGAAATGCCTTTATAAAGTGTATATACCCTTAAAGTGAAAAGTGTTTTTGTTCTCTCCTGTAAAGTTATCATGTTGGAGATAATTGTTTTTCTTGTCACATTATGCTGGTTGTACATATAGTGATGCCTAGCATTATGATACCCAGCATAAACCTTAGAAATAGACACTTAAACAGGACACTTTTGGGGTTTATCCTAAAGTTAGGACAGTATTTAGGAAGTTTGGCTGTTTGTGTAATACTGGTTTCCTACCTGGAGTTAATAGAGATTATGAAATTAGAACTAATGAATTAGAATTAATGAATAACCTGGGAATGTACCAGTCTGATATTAGGATTGGATATTGGTCCCGGTATTAACAAAAATCAGGTATCGGATAATTAGGCTGATCCATTTTGCAGTTAATTGATTCAACAATAGTATCAGATCGGTATTGGATATCGGCCAAAATGCAAAGTTTATGTATTGGTATGGGAACTAAAAGTTGGGTCGATGTATCCCTTGGATTATACAGATAAAATTTCAGAGCTAGAATGTTGCTGTAATGCAACTCCTGGCAACTTCCATGGGTGGAAATAACTGTCTGACAGTGTTACCAAAATGGCTGCTGAGTGGACAGACTTTCAGATAAGTGCTTTAGACAAAGAGGTTTGGCTAACAGTGACATTAGCTAGCTGACAAGCCATCTACTTCACAGGTCAGTGTAAACAAGTCCAAAATCTTTATATTCAGCTTTTTATTATAATTGATATTTCTCTTCAGTGCAGAAATGATCAACAGAGTCCAGGGGTTTGAGTTTGGAGGCTAAAGCATATAGTCTGTAACACATCACCATAATTGAGAACTGAAAGAAATGTCTGATTATTATTCTAAAATTATTTGATTTCCTTTCTGACAGGTTTCAAATAGGGGTTTTCTAATTTTAGAAGTTATATGAAAACTTAGACTGTTGAGACTCATGGAGAAATATAGAGAAACTCATTTGTTGGAAGCTATATGGAAATGATTATGTAATTAATGGACATCACATGTCAAACAAATTACATGGAAGAGTGCCAGGACAAACTGGACACAGTGTGTTGTTTCAACACCACACCAGCAGATAAAGCACGTCTTCCAAACCATAACATTTGTTTATGAAAAGAACCATTAACAAACAGTACTTTCACATTATATCACATTTGCAAACCAGACAGCACATGTCTTACCTACTGGTCTGCAGAGAAGGTCTCCACAGACGGTTAAGATGGGATGAAACACGAAAGGCTTTTTGACATGTCAGTACTTTATTTTTTAGCATAGTCGAACATTAAAAATGTAAAGAAATGTTTTAGATATTTGAGGAAGATTTTTTCTTCTTCAAGTCTTTTTGCAGTATAAAATTAACTGATACTTGTTCGTAGTTTTATAGTTCTTCAAATAATTTACTTATTAATTAACTTATTAGTCTGCAGTTTCGTTCTTTAAGACATATTGATTAGTGGATTAGTATGTGGATAAGTGGTGTGCTGTAATGCTGTCTGTGGAAAGAGTGCTGGTGTTACTGGTAATGTTCTTTAACTTTTAGCTGCTGTTAGCAGGAATTGCAATCGAGAAATCAAAGGCAGGAACTGAAATGGCTAAGATTGTGTGATTTTAATTAGATTATGATGCTAGTTTTGATGATCGTAATGCAGTGGTCAGTAGAAGAGAGACTCAAGAATTTGGCTTGTAAAATTAGTAGGGAGTGTTGTCTTTACCTACTGACTTCAAATTGAATATGAATTTGACTTGTAGTATGTAAATGTATGTATTACTTATAGCAGCACATACACACGTGGACAAAATTGTCGGTACCCTTTTGTTAAAGGAAGAAAAACCCACAATGGTCACTGAAATAACTTAAAAACTAACCAAAATAATAATACATAAAAAAATACTGAAAATCATCTAATGAAAATCAGACATTGCTTTTGAATTGTGGTTCAACAGAATCATTAAAAAATGTCCTGGACAAAAATGATGGTATGTCTAGAAAAGATAAGTAATTTGTTTTTGTTTGACATGTTAAACTAAGATGTGCCCCGTAATTAGCAGCACAAGTGTCTTTAAACTTGTACTCCGTCAGTCTGCCTGTTTAAATAGTGATGAGTACTGTGCTGCTTGGTGTACCACAATGGAACATGGAAAGCTAAGGAGAGTTGTGTCTCAGTTGATTAGAAAGAACATTATAAAAAAATGTTAAAGGTAAAGGCTGTAAGACCATCTCTAGGCAACTTGATGTTCCTGTTACTACAGGTCTAATTACAATGTCACCTTTTCCCCAATATCATGCAGCCGTACTGCACTGTGCCATCTCTTCTCAATCTATGTATCTGATTGCCTGAATTTACTACCACCTTAAACATACAAGGTGACTTGTTTTTTTTTGCCCTGTGAGGTTATTTTAGTACATTCCAAAACAACAAAAGTGAGAGTAAGAAGTGGGTCCATGCAGTTACTGCACTGAGTTAAACCGAAGTAAACATTATGCTGTATCTGTGGAGATTAGAAGAAAGCTAGCTTCACAGGCTAACTGTTTTTATCAGCTGGCTAACATGAAGCAGCACTGCCACACGCACAGCTACCAACCCAGACAGAAATCCCTGCTTTCAGTTTAAACAGGCCTAAAAGGAGGGTGGTGTGGGAGAACCACACTGCAGTTAAAGCTCCAAGGTCTCTTTTACACAGTGTCAGGTATACTGCAGTTCATCTTCCTCTTTACTACCAGGACAGAACAGACAAATCCAGATGTCTGCTAGTTTGTATTTAGAACTGTGATATTCTGTGAGATAGATGTAATAGGGGTGATAAGGCTTAGGCCCAATCCCATTTCTTATTTTTACCCCTACACCTTGTTTTCGAGTGTAACCCTCCCCCTTGAAACTGAGTTACAAGGGGTAGTGGTTGACATCTTGCCACTGTGAAATGGGACAACCCTTCAAGAACTGGATACGTCATCCAGGTGTGGTGATCTCATTTGTGTGGGCTCTAGGCATCTATTTGCGATTGTCTGCCGCAAATCGCAGAACTGCAAGAAAACGAAGACGTTTTCCTGCTTTGTCTCCATACCATAGCAGTAATGGTATATCACACAGACATTTGCCATTTATCCGAAGGAAACTGAAAAGCAGTTTAGTTTATTTAGTTATATATATACACTTGGTTTACTTCTATTAAGTACACTAAAGTACTACTGGTAAAATGTGCTTGTGTGTGAATGGATATATATATATATATATATAAAAAACCGGATACGTCATCAGTTGTCATCAGCAGCTTTTATGTAAACAGCTGAAAAGCATGGGCGCTTATGATTCATTCACTTTGAGTCTGCAGTGACAGCAAGTAAAGGGTAAAGTTCAGCTCCACACTGCTTAAATACATTTAGGGCATCATATGTCTTCAAAGAGGTGGATGACCATTATTTACTGTCTCCACCAAGAATTCTTCAGTGATATCGTGCTGAACTATTTAATCACCAGCTTCATGATCGAATTTCCCGTTCCACCTTAAATGGTGCAGCAGTTACATTTTTGCACCTGAGGTTGCTGTACCATTTAATGTGGAACGGGAAATTTCGCTAGGTAGCGACTGAGACATCGGCGTAGTACTAGCGATTTATGAGGAAACTGACCATAAAACGCTTTAACATATCTTACAAAACAGTGACTTTTTAACAGAGAAAATACTTATATTTATGGGTCTCTTTGTCGCTTGTGCAGCCTTCTTGCTGATGATTTGCAGGGCATTCTGGGAATTTTCTCATAACACTTCATTTGGAGTGTGCCCTCTGAAAAATCTCCGTTTGAAGGGCCATGTAGCTCTAACACTTCGCCCTAAGCGCTAAGTGTCAGGGGCAAGGGGTGAAATGGGACTGGGCCTTTCTTTCCCTCTAAGGCCTTTACAGTTGGTGTCTAGTTGGTGAGTTTTGAGTGGACAGTAGTAATTCTTGTTTATTGTGCTTCAGGATCAGCAGCTGTGGCCTTCATGAGCTACACTAACTTGTCGAATGTGCTGAAACCCAGCCTTTTTAACACAACTGACAACTCAACAAAAACCATGATGTCCATTGTGATATCAGCCACTCTGCTCAGGACTACCAACCAAACACTCACCACACCAGTCAACTTCACACTGAAACACACTACCGTGAGTTTGCCTTAATCACAGCGTTTCAAAATACAGTTTTCTGTACTATCTATGGTGATTTCTGCAAAATGATGTTTAGTTTTAGGTAGTTTTCAAGAACGAATTGTTGTTTTAGTTCTTGTGATGGTAATATTCATATTATAAATCATAAATGACAGATCATCACACTGTTTACTGTTCACAAAAGACAATTCCAGGTTTCAGATGAATTTATTAAGTTAATGAAGCCCAAAGTTTGGGTTTATTACAATAAGAAACTTAAAGGTAAATACATATGTTTCAGGTTCTTCTATTAACAGTTTCCACTTTTACATATCTTCTGGGTTTTAGATTTCACTGAACATGAAGCATAACTAATAACAGTAACTAATAATTTTTCCAATCTGGTCATTCGTTCACTAGTGCTTTGTGTAGAATGTACAGTAACAGTCTGCGATAAATTACATGACCAGTGATGTGGACTGATTGTGCATCTGGTTAAGTAATACATTAGCTTCTTTACATGCATACAAACGGGCAAAGTACAAAAATTAATGATTTAAGTATTTTAAAAAAGTCCTTGGCTGTCATTTGCCAGTTCAAGTCACGTGACCTGCTGTAGATAAGCAGCCTCTACCATAAAAATACATTTCGGAAGTTCAGATAATCAGCTCTTCCGCCTACTCAATCATTGTTTCTAGAGAGAACATCATCTTAATTGTTCTCAGTATAATGCTCAATATAATAATCTCATTGATAATGACCGTTTTCTGTTGGCTACCATGTACTGTAGCACTATAAAATATGGATTACGTTACCTTTATCGTGGAATGCATTGCAATAGTTTCTGCGTTAGCATGTGGACACATTTAGGGCAAATAACATCACTAATTAAACGATTATTGATTTGTTTTATCATTGATTAATTGTATTATCACAGGAATTATCAACGGCTTTCACCCTGGTCACCTATATTCCACCACAAGCCAACTCCTCAGCTGCACTCGATCAGGAATCAAAGCACCCAGATGCGTGATTTCAAGTGATTTCAGTCACTAAGGACAGTACTACCCACTTTTCACCAGTTTGTGATATTTCCCACAAGAACAAGTAAAACTTTGGGTCATGTGTACTGCAGTGTAGGGGGTACCTACAGTAAAAAAAAGAAACAGCCAAAAAGTGTGCACAAAATCGGTCCAAATAGCCCACTAGTCAGAAATGAGGGGCAAAGAGTAAAAGGCCAAAAGACTCCAGAAAAACACAGGAATAGAGATGACGCTTAATGTGCAAACATATAAGTAAGGCAGTACTTCGCTTTGAAGCTCTGTGGTAGTGGGGCCTATATGGCAATATTGATTTGGAGATAATCACATGCAGGTGGAGAGGTAGTACTATGTACACCCTAGTACTCAGGTGGCAAGGTGGGGAATTGCTGACAGGTGATATAAACACTAAACATTAAAGATATGAAAAATTCTCTTTTATTTTGTCTAGGAAGTTGACTGTAATGTTGCACTCTCCTGTGTGTACTGGAGTAACGCTGAATGGGTTGTAATGGATGTGACCTTATCCAGACCAACATCAGCCACACGGTTTGCTCCTGTTTTCACCTGTCAACCTTCGCCCTCATCATGCAGATCAACCCTCCCTCAGATGATGACATGTCAGATGCTGATGTAAGATCAATCAAAGGTGTGACAAAAGGTTAAGATAAGTTAAAAGGAGCTTACTTGTTTTCCAGCACCCCATGAAGAACGTGGAAAAGTGACACAGGGAACTTGCTAAATGGCAAAAATGGTAGAAATAATAATAGACATATTAAAAACACTTTCTATTCAGGTAATTTCCTATAATCCATAATGCAGTATAAGTGCATTCATAAAGGTCTATACACCATCCATAATGCTTTAAAATACATATCTTTATATGAAGATATTGAGGAACGTCTGAGAGTATGTTAGAGTTCAGGCATCCAGTGAATGATCACAATATTTGTTACTAGGCTTTATGATGCTGGTCTCACCAATAATGTTGTATAAAACGCATTATGTCACTTGAAGCTTCGAAGCTTTGAAGCTTTATACTGTGGTGTTGTAACAGTTTGTGCAGGATTATGATTATTTATGTACAGTTACAAAAGCTTATGTCAAGTATTTTAAAGTGCTATAAATACTTTATAGATCTTTACAAATGCACTTATAATGCATTATGGATACCTGATTCATAGAAAGTTTCTGAAGTTACTTAAAAGGATGCCACATAAAAGATCTACTTATTCAAATTGTTTATGCAAAGTACATGCAAACAAAGTACAGTGTTTGCTTTTCAAGCCATTGACTGTATATTTCGTATTCACAAAATTGTTTCCAAAATGTATTTATTACATATTTTGCTTACAGTCACACAAACGTTAATCTTGAGTCAAGAGTACAGCTGAAAGGCTCAGCGTGGAAAAGGATCTCATATTTTCTATTTCCATTTCTATTTCGCATTTTCAATTTCACATCATTTTACTTTACAGAATTAGCTTTTTCTAGAACCATGTAAGATCCACTGTTTTATGTTTCATATGTAAATCTATTTTAGGTTATAAAGCCTGTCAAATGTATACTGAACACTCCAAACAAAAAACTGCAACATAACTAAAATGTGGTAAGAAACAAGAAATGAACAGGAACTCGTGGTGATGCGTTTTGCACTCTTTTGTTGGTGTTAACATCAAATTAACCACCATGGACCACTTAAGATGCTAGAGTACATCAAGCCAAACTGGATAATCTAGCTATTGGAATTACAATCTGGCATCATTATGTCAATATTTGTGTCAGTCAAACTAGCAGATACAGCAAAAATGAACAAAATGGTCATTTGGAATGACCTAATTTCTGCATTGATTACCAGTAAAATCTGGTCTGATTGTTATCTCAGTCACAATTACACAGGGGTTTCACAGGTGCTTTGTCCATTGAATAAATGCAGCACACAGAACCTACTTACTGACAAATGCATTCTTGTCTGGAAAAGTTAGAGTATACAATGAGCAACTTCCAGAAAATCTCAGAATAGAGACGCATGAAGCTAAAAAAGACTACAAAAACATTGCTGAAGACCTGCATGTTCACCAATCCACGGACAAACCGTCTACAAATAGAGAAAATTCAGGACTGTTGCTTCTGTCCCTAGGAGTGGACATCCTGTTAATATCACGTCACAAGTTAACAGCAAAAGATCCACAGAAGACTGTACAGACTGCCTGCAAAGACCTTTCATCATGTGTCCAATATTAGAAAAGCACTAAATGAGAATAATGCTAACGGAAGGACACTGTGAAGGAATTTCTGCTGTTCAAGCTTTCCCCACCTAGATGTTCCACAGTCCATCTGGGGGAAATGTTTTATGGACAGATGAGGCAAAAGTGAAGCTATTTAGCACAAATGTCCAATACTATGTTTGGAGAGGAAACAACACTGTACACCAAAACCTCATCCCGACTGTGAAGCATGTTGGCGGAAGCATCATGGTTTAGGGCTGCATTCCTGCCTCAGAGTCTGGATGCCTTACAATCATTGAGGAAACAGTAAATTCAAAAGTTTATTAGAACATTATACAGGAGATTATAAGGGATTGGTGAATAAGGATGTTACTCAGTGTGCTCAATAAAAGACAAACAGTACAACTATGTGTGTTTATTAGTTAGATTGTGCTTGTCTATATTTGTAATCAGACCATATTTTTATTAGTAATCAGTGCAAATCCAGATAATTCCAAAGGTCTTATTTAATTTCTTGCAACTGTAATGTGTCAAGTAACATTGCTAAGCATCCCTTAGAACTAATAGAAAACAAGAAAATAAAAAATCCCGACAAATGGGCTAACCATTCTTTCTGAACTTTACTTTCCAGAGTGATCCTTTAATGGAACAGATCAGCACAGTGCTTGTGACAGTGGGGCTGTTGTTTCTAGGGTTGGCTCTACTGAGCTTCACCATTTGTTGAAGGAATCCAAGGGTGACCAACACAGCTCAGATCAGCCTTTGCATGAGCCTGTTGCTGGCACACCTTCTATTTCTGCTGACACAGAAATTCATTTACTATATTAAACCACAGAAGGTGAGTATTTTGGCAGGGTGACTCCCTTCCATAGTATGCTCCCAGAGAAACATCTCTCTCTCTCTGTCTGTCTGTGTGTGTAGGTGGTGTGTGCAGTGCTGGCAGGTGTCCTGCACTTCCTCTTTCTCTCTGCTTTTGTGTGGATGTTCGTTGAAGCTGTGCTGCTCTTCATCTTGGTGAAGAACCTCACAAAGATTACGTCAAATGAGAATGCAGGTCTTTGGGGGAAATGGCTGGTTGTGATTGGATACGCTGTACCTCTGGTTGCGGTGGGCATGTCTGCAGCGCTCGTTCGTGGGGGATACGGTGGTGAAAAGTGAGTGTGGGCGTATATTTAAGGGAAATTGAATCAAATTGATGATTGTTCAAAAATGGATTTTTTTTTTTTTGGGAAGCGCAGGTGTCGGATATATTTTGTGTGTGTGTGTGTGTGTGTGTGTGTGTGTGTGTGTGTGTGTGTGTGTGTGTGTAGGTAGGTGCTGGCTTAAGACAGAGTTTTTGTGGAGCTTCCTGGGGCCTGTTAGTTTCATTCTTGCAGTAAGTCCTACACACTTGATACAAAGCACTGAGCACACTGAGATTTAGAGAGAGGAAACACTCAGATACACAGAGAGCAGAACACTGAATGAGAGAGGGAAAGGAAACACCCAACAATAACTGAACGACAGATGGAGAATTAAAGGGGGATACCTTATTAGCCTCTTGCTACAATAACAGACCCAGTATTTCTGCAAAAGAATCATCCTGAATATTTTTATCTTGCCAGGAAAACACGGTTCTCTTCATCAGCATCATGATCATATTAACTTCAACTCTGACAAACATCAAAAGTGAAATATTGAGTCAGACAGTCAGAAACTGAACGACAACTCTTTACAACTGTGACCCTGAAAGCCCTGATCCAGTTCATCATCCTTGGCTGCTCCTGGATTCTGGGTTTCTTCACACACCATAGCAAGATGTTGGAAATTGTCTTCATCTTACTCAACTCCCAACAAGGCACCTTCATCTTCCTGGTCCACTGTGTCCTCAATCCAGAGATCAGCCATCTCTTCTACTTTAAGTATGTATATGAAATGGTGGAGAGATTGCAGTGCTGCCCAAGCACCACGTAATCTGGATACCACAACATCAGAATTCTAAATGTTTACTCAGAGGTAAATGTTTAAGGTTTGGTGTGTAGTTTTACTCTTATTGAGGATCATATGGTGTTTATTTCAGAGTTAAAGATTTAAGGATAGATAGACAGTCACTCATTTTTTTTTTCCCACAAATATTGTGAACAATATTTACTCACACATATTGCTCTGGTATGATACTAAATTATTCTGTTTTATAACAATCAGATGGTACCACTTGGCAGATTTACATCAGACTGCATTCTTAAACCTAATGGTGCCCAACAGGGTTTTTGGAGTGATGCTATAGAAGAACCACATATGGAAAATCTTACACTGATGAAACTGTATTAAATTATTTTCTCTATATATTTGGGCACCTTTTGGTTTGTTTTAGTTACGTTTCTCTGTTGTGAATATAATTGTGCTATATTCTTCAGCTTTTTGTTTGATTTTTAAACCAAGAAATAATAAATACAATTATGCATAATCTACTACTTTTATGTGCATCAGCTGTACATTATAAATGTATTTTAAATAGTTTATTTTCAACAAAAAAACAATAAAGTTAATGGAATAATGCATCAAAAATGTGCTGTTGCATTATTTTTAAGTTAATACAAAAAGGTAATGCAAAAATAATTACAATTATAATGTATTGTCCTAACAAATCACTAAGAACATATATTCATTATTCCAATTCACAATCATAAATATAAAGTCCTGGACATACATTGTTAAGCCATGAGATCAAATGGCTCACAGACATAGGGCAGAGTCAGCATCATCTTGCTGCACTTTCAGCTTTGATGGACATAGTATGGCCAAGTTGAAAATGGTGTAGAAACAGTTCCAAAGTTGTAAAACAGTTTTTTTCAAATATAAAGCTTGTTTGTTTTCCTGTGCGGCTCTCATAGTTTGTCCTCACTCATCATTAAAAAAAAACAGAACTCGAGCATAGTTCTTGAGGTAGTTAAAGCAGACAACTTATATACCAGCACCAATATAGTTTAAAATATGGTCACATTTTACTGTGTAAATGTAGCTCAGTAAAAGCTTTAAAAAAGAGAAATAATCAGAGGAAAGTCTTGATTCTTGGAAAAGCTACTTGAGTACAGTACAGAGATTAGCAATACTAGTGGGTAAAGTAGTGTACCTGTAAGATCACAAATCACAACAATAGATATTTCAAGATTTAGTTTTTCTAAGGTTTGATGAGCTGGAACTGCCAAAACATCCCCAATACTTTCACATTTAATGTTACTATTTAAAATTACGTCCATTTAGTTTCTATCAGTATTGGATATACTGCATTGTACTAAATCAAATTAAACAGTAATAATTATGCCGTGTTTGTAATTTAAACAGGAGTTGATAAGTGCTCTTTAAGCACAAAATACTTATATTGCCTTAATGAGCTTCTTTACTACTGTTACGATATTACTGTGTAATTCTCAAACCAACACTCTCATGTATATAGAATTCACAGCTTGTAAATTCTTACCCTTGACTGAATCAGAAAAACTGTAAAGGCTGTGTAACTGTTTAAATCTGAAGTTTCTTAAAAGTTTTAAATTTTTGTCCTGTAAAATGTTTGTTAGCTGTTTGTTCCATGTGCCACAATTTTAATTACTACAAGCTAGTTGCTCTAAAAGTTCTTAAACGTTCCAAAATTAGCGTTTACTTATATTAGCGTTTACTTATATTGAAACAGGTATTAACCATGAGCCACACAGTGAAATTATCCACTGTTGTAGTAAAAGTGGTGATGAATAGATATAAAGAGGCAGAGTGAGAGCAATTGTCCAAGTTTAAAAGAATGACCCCAACAAGCATTATCATCATGAATCATCAATTGCCAACTAATGATTATTTTTCCATATTTTTTTTAAATCAGTGATTAGATAATCAGCCTTACGCAGCATACTTGGTGTTACATGCCCCAAAAATAATTTTCTAAAAGTTACCCATTAAATCATATGGCATGTCACAGCATCCCTGATCAATTCTTAATCTTTCTTCTAGGTGTCACTGTTGTCCTACTAGCTACCAGCCACACTGTAAGACAGTGAAATAAATCCAGTGCCCAGGTTGCCGATTGTAATCCATTGTAATCACATGTATCCGCAGTTATTAACTTATTTTGTCTATGCCGGGATATTTTTTCTGACAGTTACGTGTTACAAAAACCCATACATCATGATTTCAGACTTCATGTCTATCCTGTTGGATGATTGCTACACGAAGGGGACATGGCAGAAGAGAAGAAGTTGGCCAAAGCATGGCTTCATTTCATAAAGCAAAGAAGACAACAATGCTACTTGCAGTATCTCTGAAAATCTGAAATTTTGTTTATGGTTCTAGCAGTTCCAAAAAATGTAGCTGACTAATTGCAAACCCAGTTTCAAACAAGTTGGCACAGTATGTAAAACAGAAGTAAATGTCTTGCATATTTTAGGCTGAACAGAGATATGCAAACTTGTACCGGTCACCAAACAATGAGTGTCGCATTATGTGGCATTAACAGACAATGGAACAGCACCACAGCCGAGCATTGAAAGAGAACAAATCAGGAGCGGAGCTTGTAGTAAACCCTAGTCTAACCAAACTTTACATGTTACGGCAGTAAAAATATTATAGTAAGCATTTAAGCAGCCATGCAATAAAAACTGTCACAACTTTGCTGTGAAAGCAAAGCATGCACATCTTCATTCTCTTCCGTGACTCTCAGAAAAGCAAAAATCGCATTTGGCAAATTCAAAATCTCATATCTGAAATATACTGAATTTTGGCTCTGATTATCATTTTGAACCCTGGAGTTGGCATTATGTTATTAGCTAATTATTATACAAGACATCTACAAGTCAGGTGACATGACATTAAAGCCAGAACATGCATCAAGGCCACAGGTTAAAAATCCAACACAATTGTTGTGGAAAAATTAAGATTTTGTTTCTAAGTTATTTCCTGGATATTATACAACTTCATGTGTTTTGCTCCTTGTGATTGCCAATGTGTTTTCTCTCCTCACTTGCAGCTCGTTTGTTGCTTGCATATGTGCTTCTACAAACAGCCAATAATTCTCCAACTCCACCACAACCAGCCAGCCATAATACACACCTGCACAAGCCCACAACCTGTTGGCTGTTTGCCTGTAATGAGTATGGTGCCTCAAAATGAATCCCACCCTCAAATGATATAGTAGATTGAGTGGGACTCGAAGGTGAGCCCACCTTGTGCAGACCTCTACTGTGTGACAGATCTGACTCTTTGTATGATTAAAGTATCAGTGTCTGATGACCTCCTGAGAGTTCAGTTCAGTTTAGTTATACATTGTGAGGTGTAGAATAGAAATTCAGGGGAACAGTCTTTAAACAAGGAAACACTTTATAGTCTGTTCTGAATTAGACAGGGAGTCAGTGGCCTGATCTACTCTACTGATCTGTTACATATAGCAGCAGCTTTACAGTACATATGCAAAACAGTGAGCGGCAACATGCAGGTATAGACTTACAAAACCACCAAGTTACAACTTCAGCAGAATCTTAATCTCCTTACACACACGGGACTAGCATAACTGCTGTGTTGTGTAATTACATTATGCCAATCAATGACAATCTTTCTGCAGCTTTTGTTGTGTATTTTTAATTCTTTATTTTATTGGCCCAGTCTGTGGGTACAGCATGAGTATAATATATTCAAAGTTCAAAATATGTATTGGTGTTGTGGATTAGTTGTTTGGTTAACATGTATTAAGTGCAGTCTTTTTTTTGTTGCATACACTTATAAAATAACCATTGGTTAGAATGATAAAACAAACTCTGTTTCAAAATACTGAATGAAATATAATACAACTGTTAATACATCTGTTCCATAAAAGGGTTTTTGCGCTTGATATAACCAAGGTGTTCTCTCTCTCTCTCTCTCTCTCTCTCTCTCTCTCTCTCTCTCTCTCTTTCTCACTCTGTCTCTCTCTCTCTCTCTCTCTCTCTGTCT
>CM067495.1:684205-700599 GCA_034552555.1 Semaprochilodus insignis
ATATATATATATATATATATATATATATATGTGTGTGTGTATATATATATATATATATATATATATATATAAATAAAATTATAGCATGATATACATTCTGTTAATTAGCTAAGACTATGGTTGTGTAATGAGGGGAGCTCAGACATAGGAAGAGGATCCATTAGGTAGGTTTTAATAAGGCAACAAATGGGGGAAAAATACAAAAAAACAGGAAGAAATGCAAAAACACAAATGTTAAAAACACAGACACAAAGTCCAAAAAACCACAAAGCTCAGACGATACGCAGAAATAACCAAAACTCAAAAGCTCTGAGGAGATCATCTGTGAAAATACTCCAAAGTCAGCATCAAAAACACTAAGCAAGAAGACCAAAAAGGAGTCAGAAGGCATTGAAAAAGATAAGCAAACATGAAAAAGGGGAAGGAAGGGCTTTTTAAGGGGAAGGTAATGGCAGGGGAAATTGGATGCAGGTGAGAGGGGCGGGAATGGAAAAATACCGGCACTATGACTAAAATTCTGGTGATGTCGACCTCTGGTGGCCAGTACATGAAGTGTCCTGGGGCAAACTCCCCTGAGAAACCCTGACAGGTTGGCACATTTGGCCTACTTAAGTAGTCATATTCAACATTCTGAGTGTTAAAGAATAGTGGCAGTATTTGGTACAGTTTGTTACCCGTGTTATTTTTTCCTTTTAGCATTTGTTGTTCAGGTACTTTCTTCTTTAAAGATGTTCATCACAAATGACTTCAGCATTCCAGTAATGATTAAACAATGCAGCTTAACATCAGAGTTCATTAGTAAGGAGCTCTCAATATACTGCTCCTTTAGTGATTGTAGTTAAAGGATATGCTGCTTGTCTTTTAGCATTTTAAAACATATAATGAAAACCTCGGCCAGAAGTGGTGTTATATATAATGTTTTATTATTACAGAATATCCATGGCACCCATGCATAAGAACAGTATATCCTTGGAACTTTCCATATTGCATCTTCATACAGCCTGCTGTTCTGTGTGTGCAGAGATGAAGCAAAAAACAAGCTATGTAAAAACTGATGGTCATTTACTTTCTTTTATAGTATTTTAAGAGTTATTAATGCAGTGGGTTCCAAAAGTCTGAGATATAATATAAATTGTACACTATACTGTATTAAAAATGATACAGTATAAATGATATAATCACTGGGTGAGTAGAATCTATGAATATTTACATGAATTTCAGATTTTTAAAAGTATTTGGTACAGGATGTCTCCATTTTGCTTTAATGACAACATGTACTAAAAACCTGGACTCAGTTTTTGCAAAAGTGTCTGGCCAAGTACCTAGTTTAAGTTTCTGCATATTGTAATTAGGAACTAAATGTTTCATTTGATTTCATGCTTGCTGTTTTAACTTTCTCTTTTGAGAAGCAATGAATGCGTCTTGTCTTTTTTTGCAGCAGAGCAGTTGATTTTTTCACGTCAGTAAATTGTTTCTGAGCCATTACCCAGTCATCATTTCGGGTCTGGAGTGTTTATGAATGCTAGATTCTTTGGTTTCTTTGAAATTAGGACACACAGAACTTGTGAACTTGAGTGAGGCTTGTCATTATTCAGCAGCTGTAGCCAGAAACATCCAGTTAGAAGCTTAAAAGTAGAAAATCAGTTAAGGATATGTGGGACATGCGATGGATCTTTCTCACGCGCAAACAAACTGGAGACGATGCCAGCCGAGCCAGGGGACCAAAGGGTTTTAATGGAACAGTCCGGGGTCTCACGCAACAACAGAACACCGGGCAGCAGGGAATGGGGGCAACACCAGGTCATAAACCGAAAGGGCAAGCGAAGGTCAGAGAGACAGGCAGACGAGATTAGAAGGAGAATCAAAGTGCGAGAACCAAGAAGACGGAAACAGGGTCGAGAGCCAAAGAGCAAGAGAGAAACGAGCAGTCAAGGTTGAAGGGGAAGATCCAAGCGGAGTAGTCAAGAAGTGAAAATCAGGTCAGAAACACGGACAGAAGGGAGTCAGGAGAGAAAGCTCAGGATTGCACCGATAAGGTAGGCAAAGCTTCGCAAGGGTAGAGTGTGTGTGTGTGGGGGGACTAAATAGTATTGGGGACAGCTGGGGCAATCAATAAATGGGAGAGGCGGACCGGGGAGGATTAGCGGAGCGCGGGCATTTGGGTCGACGTCATTGCACTGTGCACTCTGGGAACTGGAGTTCGGGGGAGCGGGGGGGCGGCGGAGCCAGACCGAACCGTAGACGTGACAATCTTTTTATATTTCATATCATTATTTGACAACATGAGCCTCAGACAATGGATGTAATTAAGTAGACCATTTATGTGGCTCCAGTAATTCACGTTACAATGTAGTATTGATTCTTATTCTAAAAATATATCGGGGTTAACTAGAATAAAACTATAATAGAATAGAACTAGAATAAAACTAGAAATACCCTCAGAGTGTTATTTTTAACATTATTTTATGTTTATGCAATTCTCTTAATATTCATATTTCTCAATTTCACACCAAGTCAATATGTACAACAGACAGTATGACTTACTGGGTGTCTTTTTTGTTTATTCAGTGTAACTTTTTGTCTCTTCATAAGTTGTTCAACATTTAGAATTTCCTATTTCAAACTAACGTTCTCTCCAGTCTGTTTCATTCTAGGCACTGATCTTGATAACTTTTTATTTTGAAACTCCCCCTGTAGATTTCTTGTAGACACTTCCATTTTTTAAAACTTCCATTTAACTAAATATATATTAAATTCACCTTTATTTTCACTAACAAATTATATGTATGATTTGTTGGAGAAGACTTTGAATCCTTGAATCATGTGGCTAAGCATCAAGACAGATGGGAGTCAATTTCATGGGACTGTTGTAGTTTTTTTTTCTGTCAATATCCAGTAAACTGCAACATCAACAGCTGCATGTGTGAACATTCACTGTTTTTAATCTTTCCATCAGGGGTCACTGTGGTCCTACTAACTGCAATCACAAATGGCAGCACTGCAGATTCAGGTAAGTAAAGCCTGAAGTCACAGTCCCTGTCATTCCAATCATACTCACAAAGGATGGCCACAAGGGAAGATAGGATTATAGGTCTAAAGAGTAGAGAGCAGGTTTTCCAAGTAGGCAATGTCCATATCACAAGAGTGAATCTGGATTGTTGCATCCATCTTAGACTTGGTGTTGTATAGTGAGGAGAGAGGTGAGAAGGCAGGATGCATGTGCATATCAGACTATTTAATATGACGATAACTAAAAACAAAAGCAATCCACAAACATAACTAAACAAATTACTACAAATAAACGAAACCTAAAACAAACAGGGCTACAGTACAACCAACAGGGAGACAAAACACCATAGCAAGAAGATAGTGAGCCACTGTTGGCCTGCTAATGGTAAAGCTGATGGTCCACCAGTGTTTTGCTCAGTGTTTTCTGGGCGCTCTGCTGGTGTTTAACATCTATCAGTTCAGACTGTGGGAGTTAGGGAATCTGATGGCTTGTGGAAAGAAACTGTTGCCCATCCTGGCCACGTGCAGCAGTACCTTCTTTCAGATGACAGAAAAGAGAACAGTTTGTGTGAGGGGTGTGTAGGGTCATCTACAATGCTGGTGACTTTTGGGATACAGCATGTGGTGTACATGTCCACTTTGTTTCGCACTTTGAATTGTGCAAGTCATTCAACACATGGGAGGGACGCATTGCTGTCACAGGAGGGTGTTTTTTTTTCTGTAGTTGCTGATGGACCCGGATTCCCTGTTAAATGCGCTTCTTGTCTCTGGTATTTTGGAAGTATTTCTGAATTCTCTGAGCATGTGTGTGCTTCTCCTCTCTGATAGCTCGCTCTCTGTTGTTAGGGCCACTTTGTTACCCACTCTAAAGACTCTCTAAAGGAGTCACAGGCTTTCAGCAACGTGTCACCTTAGCAGTCATCCACGGCTTCTGATTTGTGCTTGCAGTGATGGTCTTGAATACAGTAACATCATCAATGTGCTTGCTGATATAGCCAATCACTGATGCTATATACTCCTCCAGGTTAAGTCACTCCCAATTTTAAGCTTTTACAAACATACTATAAAGGAAAAACTCAAATACACTGACATAAGGATTCAAATACACTGAAAAATATTCAAATACACTGACATACGGATTTAGACACCTTACTCAGTTCTTAGTTGAAGCACCTTTGGCGATTACAGCCTCCAGTCTTCTTGGGCATGATGCCACAAGGTTTGCACACCTGGATTTGGAGATTTTTCTGCCATTCTTCTCTGCAGGTGTTGGATCTATATGTATTTAGCTGCGATGCTGTATTTGGGACAGCCCATTTGTGAGGGGTGTTCTCTCTAGCAATGATTATTGTTTTCCCCCTCAGAAGCTGATGAAGTAGTAGCACCCAATTTTTATCGCCTTAAGATGCATAAAATTGCCGTGTGAACACAATTTCTGTCATCTTGAAGCGTTCAAATTCACCATGGATGCCGAACTAGAACTTAAGTACCAAACAACGTTCCATAGTTTTGCTACTTCAGGTACACAAATTGTAAACAAGCACATCAAATTTAAATGTAAATCTGAAAAGACAGAAACTGGCAGTAGATTGTACTGAAGTGGTCAGTTATTTGGCATGGTCATAGGATGTCACTTTCCAACAAGTTTGTTCTTCTGTCCTGCTAGAGTTGCATCAGTCAACTGTAGGTGATATTACTGTACCATGGAAATGTCTAGGAGCTACAGCGTTTCATTTGTGAAGCAGTAGGCCATATAAGCTAACAGAACAGAACAGGGTCCTCAGGTAATCCCGTGCATAGCATGTCTTCAGTTGCAACATGTCTTACTCACAGGAGTTCCAAATTGCATAATCAGTGGCAGTTTCCAACATGTATATGTTCAGTAAAACCTGTTTATTGAATGCCAAATTAACCTGAAGTATGTATCCATTTTCAATAGCAAAAAGATGCTCTGACAAATTCAGGTATTAAAAAATGAAAGGAAACTAATTAAATAATTAGTTAATTAAATATTTTTTCTGTTTTTGTGACAGTTGTTTCCGACACTCCCAGTTATGATCCCTGCCACAGCTACACCACTGTGGATCAACCCTGGAGAGGCACTAATGATACTGGACAGCACATCTGTGACATGTACTTTAACTGGACTGGCTGGTATCGGCTGCTGTATTACGGGATGAACATCCGTATGTCAGAGAGCTGTGTTAATGAATCCAGATGTGGTACTGATATCACTCTGTGGCTGAATGGATCTCACCCTCAGATAGAGGATGGAATAGTCACTCGTGGGGTCTGTAGGATGTCAGGAAGTGACTGCTGTTCCTACAACTCCACCCCAATTCGAGTCAAAGCATGTCCAGCAGACTATTACGTCTATGAGTTTGTCAAGCCAACACCATTTGATGCAGCTTACTTTGCAGGTACTCTGTTGGTCTTTAAACTGTTGACTGTGTTTTTAAAGATTTCCCTAATAATGTTAACACTATCATATCTGTTGTAATATGGTCTTTTCTTTAGATGTGAACACCATCACTCCAAACACTATCCTGACCTCTGCATCCAGTGTTCCGGAATTGAATATAAACACTAGTATGTGTCCAATGGCTCTCTCTGTATCGTTGCTTCTCACAAATTCTTCTCACAATCCTTTAGCCATCTCCTTACTCTCTTTAACTGAGACTGTGGTCACTTCCAGACAAGACTATTTTATCTTTTGCTCTTTAATGAGAACAACACAGCTAAACTGAGGACTTACACCAGGATTACCCAGCTGGGGAAAAGAAGGACTCTCCTAATTTAGTCTGGTCCTTTCCCGTGTGCTCAGCCGAACTGGCTGGACTTTTAGACAATGAACATGTAATAACACATGCAGGAACAACACCAGGATGCTCTTGCTCTAGGGCCTCCTTTTCTGGAGTTACACATGGAACATCACTTACTACTGGTGTCACACAGACCTGATCTCCAGCCAGGTCATTTCCCAAAATGAGATGAATGCCTTTGTCAAGCAAAGAAGGCATCACTCCATTTGTAACATAAGGAGTGATTAAGTTGGATCTCAGAAACACCTTATAGAGAGGAATACTGCCATATTCTCCTCCAACACACTTTAGCAAGACAGAAGTTCTTCCTCTGTTATGGACACCAGGCCTTTAAACACAAATGTATTTGTATTATGTTCAGTAATACCTGTGTACTGAATGCTAAATTAACTTGAAGTATGTATCCATTTTCAGTTGCAAAAAGATTCTTTGACAAATTTGTGTAGTAAAAAAATGAAATGAAACTAATTAATTAATAAATTAATTAATTTTGTCTGTTTTCATGACAGTTGTTTCTGACGCTTATGATCCCTGCAACAATTACGCCACTCTGAATCAACCCTGGACGGCCTCTAATGATACTGGACAGTACATCTGTGGCATATACTTTAACTGGACTGGCTGGTATCGGCTGCTGTATAGCGGGATGAATATCCATATGCCTGAGAGCTGTGTTAATGTATCCAGATGTGGTACTGATATCACTCTGTGGCTGAATGGCTCTCACCCTCAGATAGAGGATGGAATAGTCACTCGTGGGGTCTGTGGGAGGTCAGGAAGTGACTGCTGTTACTACAACTCCACCCCAATTCGAGTCAAAGCATGTCCAGGAGACTACTACATCTATGAGTTTGTCAAGCCAACACCATTTGATGCAACTTACTGTGCAGGTACTCTGTTATTGAGCTTTTGTCTGTAAGTTCCTTACTTAAGGAAAAGTACAAGTAATATAGCAAAATAAATACTTAAGTAAAAGTCAAAGTATGACTTGGATTTTTAGTACATGCTCAAAAATGTACTTAAAGTAAAAAGTAAAAGTTTTAAAAATTATTTCTTGTTCAGTTTTCAAAGACAAGGGGAAGACACACACACAGACACAGTGAATGTCCTGCAATGGGGATCATTACATCAGACTACATTTCTAACAGCAGTGCAGTCACCCTACATATACGCTACAAACACTAGATGTTTTCTTTGGTATCTTCACAGAGCCCATCTACCTTCTGTAGTAAAACAGCGCTGTAAACTGGATGGTGTTCAGATTAATTAATCTCTTATTAATCTCAGACTCATGACTCTTTTAAGCCTGTAATGTAGCTTCTTATTGGAATTTCCGTTCCACCTTAAAAAGCCATGCAGACACGCAGTGCCGGTCCACTCGACTGAACGTGAACTGCTACATCATTTAAGGTGGAATGAGAATGAAAGCTACCTTAATATTCAATGAATCCTCTGTGGGAGTCTCGGTTAGAGTTAGCACACAGGGTCTGTATTGGTAGAGATGGGGGTTGCTGGTTTAACCCCTACATTACAGTTAACACACCGGGGCTGTATCAGTAGAGACGGGGGTCGCTTGTTTAACCCCTACATTACAGTTAACACACCGGGGCCGTATCAACAGAGATGGGGGTCGCTGGTTTAACCCCTACATTACAGATATAAACTCAGGGGTAATATTTGTAGAGAATTCTGGTGTTTATGCACGTTAGCTTATGTATTAGCTCAAAGTAAGCGGACTACAACAGTAGCGGCTCACCGGGAATTCTCCTGATCGCCCACTCCGGCACTAAGTAAGGTTACTCACTAATGCAGGTTTCTTTCATGCCCATTGCCAGTATAAACGGCGAAGCTCAACGGCTGTTTACTCTCCCTGTATGTTCACTACTGAAAGCCGTGAAAGTAGCCAATCACATGTTCACTCTAGTTCCTCCCGCCCCCTTGTATTTTTTCTGATTAAAAATACATTAATAGAGACATTAAAATAAGTAAATGGTTAAATCTAACGTAACGTAAGTCTGTTTAGAGAATGTAGTGAGTAAAAGTAAAATGTATTAGCTGACAAAAACACTTAGAGTTCAGATGCCTAAAAACTACTTAAGTATAATAACAAAGTAAGTTGTTCTTTGTTATTTGCCACCTCTGATTGTTCTTTCTTCAGATGTGGTCAGCATCACTCCAAACACTATCCTGAACTCTGAATTCATAGTTCTGGAATTGAATATACCTTCAAATACACATCTGGCCACAACAAAATATATTATATATTATGAATATATTACTTAAAAAAAAAAAAAACGTATTCAGACCCTTTACTACACTTGAAATTGAGCTCTGAGGGCCTACTGTTTCTCATGAACATCTGTGAGTGTTTCTAACCCTTGACTGGAGTCCACCTGTGGTAAATTCAGTTGTCTGGACATGATTTGGAAAGACACACACCCGTCTATATAAGGTCTCACAGCTAACAATGTATCACAGCACAAACCAAGCCATGTGAAGGAAAGAACTGCCTGTAGAGCTCAGAGACGGGACTGTGCGGAGGCTCATTGTCACAATGCCATCCTTACAGTGAAGCATGGTGGTGGCAGCATCATGCTGTTGGGTGATTTTTAGCAGCTGGAACAGGGAGACTGGTCAGGGTTGAGGAAAAGCTGAATGGAGCGAAGTACAGAGATATTCCTAATGAAAACCTGATCCAGAGCACTCAGGACATCAGACTGGGCTGAAGGTTCACCTTCAAGACCATGACCCTAAGCACACAGGACTGGCTTAGGGACAACTCTGTGAATGTCCTTCAGTGGCCCAGCCAGAGCCTTAATTGGAACCCAATCAATCATCTCTGGAGAGATCTGAAAATGGCTGTTCACTGTTGGTCCCCATCCAACCTGACAGAGCCTGAGAGGATCTGCAGAGAAGAATGGCAGAGAAAAGTGCCAAGTAAAGGGTCTAAATACTTATTTCAGTGAAATATTTTAATTTTAATGAATATTTTAATAATATATTTATAAAAATGTCTGATATTATTTTTGAGTGCAGATTGATTTCAATATAACAATGTAAAAATGTAAGGGGTCTAAAGACTTTTGAAATGCATTGTAAATACACTACAGGGCCAAAATAGGGTGGGTTTTGCTGCTTCGGGGACGCAAATTACAAACAGGTCCATTACATTTCAACGTGAAATCTGAATAGACAGAAACTGGCAGTAGATTGTACTGAAGTGGTCAGTGATTTGGCACGGTCATAGGACGTCACTTTTCCAACAAGTTCGTTCTTCTGTCCTGCTAGAGTTGCATCAGTCAACTGTAGGTGATATTACTGTACCATGGAAATGTCTAGGAGTTACAGCGGTCCAGTTGTGAAGCAGTAGACCATATAAGCTAACAGAACAGAACAGGGTCCTCAGGTAATACTGTGCATAGCATCTAAAATTGTTCTCAGTTGCAACATATATTACTCACAGGAGTTCCAAATTGCATAATCAGCACAGGAACCATTCATCTAAAGTTGTATGGATTAAGCTCATGGTCAAGCATAAAAATCTAATATCACCAGTGGAACAGTAGAAACAGTAGAAACACTGAAGTGATGAATCACGCCTCACTTTCAGGCAGTCTAATGGACAAAAAAATTGGGGTTTGGTGAATGCCAGGAGAATGCCATCTGTCTGAAGGCATGGTGACAACAGTAAAGTTTGTAGAGGGAATAACAGTCTAGGGTTATTTAAGTGGTTGTTCCTGGATGCCTTTATTAGGAAATCTCAGTGTTAGAGCATTAAATGATATTTAACAAGAATGATTTCCCAAGTTTGGAATGGAATAATTTGATTGCATAGAGCCATGATTTTAACTCCAATTTACACTTTAGTTTAGCCTCTCTTGCACACGACTTTCATCACAAATCATGATTAAGAATATGGAGCTTGGAGGTATCAACATGACTCAACATGTTTTTGGTAACTATAACAAACAGTCTTTGGGTTTGTATAGGTTATAGGTTTCCAACATGTATATGTTCAGTAAAACCTGTTTATTGAATGCTAAATTAAATGAAATGAAACTAATTAAATAATTAATGAATTAAATATTGTTTCTGTTTTCTTGACAGTTGTTTCCGACACTCCCATTTATGATCCCTGCAACAGCTACACCACTCTGGATCAACCCTGGAGAGGCACTAATGAGACTGGACTACGGATCTCTGACATTTTCTTTGACTGGAACGGCTGGTACCGGCTGATGTATTATGGGATGAACATCCGTATGCCAGAGAGCTGTGTTGATGTATCCAGATGTGGTACTTATATCACTCTGTGGCTGAATGGTCCTCACCCTCAGATAGAGGACGGAATAGTCATTCGTGGGGTCTGTGGGGGGTCAGAAAGTGACTGCTGTTCCTACATATCCACCCCAATTCGAGTCAAAGCTTGTCCAAGAGACTACTACGTCTATGAGTTTGTCAAGCCAACACCATTTGGTGCAGCTTACTGTGCAGGTACTCTGTTGGTCTTTAGACTTTTATCTATGTTTTTAAAGATTTCCCTAATAATGTTAACACTATCATATCTGTTGTAATATATTCTTTTCTTTAGATGTGAACACCATCACTCCAAACACTATCCTGACCTCTGAATCCAGTGTTCCGGAAGTGAATATAAACACTAGTAGGTGTCCAGTGGCTCTCTCTGTATCTTTGCTTCTCACAGTTTTATGGTATAAATGAAGACACCTGACGTTAGAATTTATCATGTATAATATAATACATGGTTGTAAAGGTGATGAACCTCTCATCTTTGGAGGGTGAAACTGTAGTTACTTGTTTGGAATAAATTACAGAGCTCTATTCAGTAACTAAAATAACATGTAATGACAGAATGCCACAGATGAATTCCCCACTGAACCCCAAAATGTTACTTCGTATAATATATTCTGTCTGTAATTAGTAACTGTCCAACTGCTGGTGATTTCACTGGGACGCTCTTTCTCTTCATTTCTTCATGCTTAGCTCATTGCATGTCCATATCGGGATCTCCAAGACAAAGTGATTCTGCACTTGTTACTTATTTTTTCTTGGTTTCTTGGAGAACTTCTGAGTCTTACAAATATACCCATTTAATCACTTTAGATTTTAAAAGTCTCACTAAACATGCACAGTTCACTTCCTGTTCCAAAAACTCCTGTGGATCAAATTTGGCCATTATTGCCCCATTAACCAAATACTGTAATTGCAATAATGATACACCCTTCAAATACAGTGTAGCCAATTTAGAAGCAAAACATAGGACCTATCAATGTATAGTGGAAGTCTTTTAATAGCTCACAAATTCATTGTTTTTAAATGATGCAGCCTCATAACTAACGCAACCATTTAATGCCACCACTTCAACAAGGCCAGGCCCACAACAAATACCTTTAGCATGCTAACCGCGACTAGTCACCAATATGCTATTAACAAAATGCGAAGTACGCTACACAATATATTAGCTGCGAAATACAGCAAATTAGCTACATTTTGCTGTATTGCTAGCGCAGACCCACTACAGAATCATGGTTGTGGCCATGCAAATTTGGGCTTTGAGCATGCCGTTTAAAAGGTACGGCTGCTGCTATTGTGTGGTTTAGTTTGTGCAGCTCACTGCACCAGCTAGCCCTTGATCAGTTGCATCAGGTGTGTTTGAGACAGCACTTGATTTGCAAATGTGTGCTGCTAGGAGAGATTTTGTTCAGCAGGTTGAATAACTCTGAGAGTCCAGTGGTCATTAAAAGTGGTATTTTGTGTTGAATTTGGAAAAACCACTTGTTATATTAGTCTTATATTAGTCTTGTTTGATTGGTTTATTGCAAACAGCTGAAACTTTGTACATTTTGCTTATAAACCTGATTTGTAATGGGGGTTAAATAATTTTGATTGCAACAGTATATCTATCTGTGGAGTAATTCCCCAAAACATTGCTGAACAACTATTAATTAAACTAATAATTTAATACTATTAATACCATTATTTTGAACACCCTCTCTTCAATGCCGTTCTGGGTCACGAAAAAGAAACACACTAAGAGTAAATCACAGGGACAGCAACTGTGTTCTCTTCAGGATTCTTCCAGGACTGTTTTTTTTGTGCCTGAAAAAAGTGAGAGTGAAATACTGCTAGTCATTTTCATTTGATGAACCCAAATGGGACATGGGAAAACAAAGAATCGATTCTTTGACTCAACACATCTGGCAGTCAGCTCTTCGACTCTAACTACTCTGTGTTTTTACATCGCATTCGGTTTGAGGTACATTTGATGGTGATGAATGTAAAGCAAAGTCAAGTTTGAGCAGTGAGAATTTAATATCAACTCTGCTCAATAAAACATTATTTATACGCCCTGAACCACAGCTCTTCGTTTTCCAGACTGTTTAAAAATGGTACGAGGAATGAAAATGAAAAACAAACACAAATCACAGAACCTTGTGGAAAAGAGGATAAAGCTAAGAATTCCTATTTTTGCCAGTTTCTTTGTTCCACATTAATTACACAGTTATATAGAATTGCATAAATGCATAAAACAGTATTTATTTATTTACCCAATTGTAAACATTTATTTAATATGTTAATTGTAGTTTTTTGCTATTTATTTACTTAAATTTTCAATAAAAATCTATTTTCAATAAAATCAATAATAAATCAATAAATAGACAAATCGATTGATTAATTAATTTTGCCATGTTTTATTAAATGGTTCATATTTGTTCATATTTGTCTGGCTATGTGGTAGTAGGAATTTCTCATAGATATTCATTAAATTCTAATAACTCTTGTTTCCACAGCACAATACATCACGTCTGACCCCTGCAGTGTCTACAGTGTTCTCAATGCTGATGGGAGAAAATTATACGACTTGTGGGACGACTTGGGATACGCTTTTTATGATGACACTCTTGTTGAATGGAGCGGCTGGTATCGGCTGTATCTCAATGGAAAAAGTGCTCAGATTCCTGAATCTGTTTGGTGTTGGGGTTCCTTAATATGCAGTTGCACTTCACTTTTTCTTGGTGGACCTCATCCACTTTTAGAAGACGGCATTGTCACCCGTGACATCTATGGAGCGCTTTACTCACAGTGTAATTTCTACAGATCAAACCCGATCCAGGTCAAAGCCTGTCCAGGGGATTACTATGTCTACAGACTTGTCAAGCCACCTGTATCACTTCCGATGCCCACATACTGTGCAGGTAAGGCTCTGTAGTTTCCAGTATAGGACAAGATTCAATAAACTGGCCTGTAAACGTCCTGCATGCTGGGGCAGAGGTGAAAGAGCCAGGGTTAACTAGGGGAGAAAATCTGAAGACTGTCCTTTGAGTGTTCACAGCTGTAGTAACTCATTCAGGTTATTGGTGAACTGGTGCTCATTTAGGAGAAGGGGAGTCTTTCCTCACCTTGATAGTTGGTGATCTGTTCAGACTGATCTCCAGACTGAGGCTGGGTCATTAGAAGCGATGTGACTTTTCAGCTTTTCTGAGTATTTCAAAAGAATATATATACACTCATTGTCAAAAGAACAGCTGCAGTGTGTGAACAGTGTGGGATTGCAGTGCTGTTGGGAAGGAAGATAAAGGTTACCAGGAACAATAAATGATGATAAATTTAGACTGATATGGACAATATTTATTGAGCTACACAAACAGAAGTAGTGTCTGTTAGTATGTCGTTGGGCCTCCATGTTTGCTAACCCAACATGCCAGGCGTCTCAGCATGGAGTTGTAGAGGTTCCTGGTGTCCTGTGATAATCCAGGTGGAGTCTTCTGGATGTGTGATGACAAACCGTTCATCTTGGCGCTGACCACGGTGCCTCCACACACAGATTCGTTGGTCGTCTCCACCAAGACAAAAGCGGGACTCGTCACAGATGACGACCTGCTGCCATTCTGAGTCACTCCATCACTCCATGGCACAACACCATTGCAGTCTTTGGTGACGTTGACGTGGTGTTAGGGACCGTTGTCGTAACGGTCTGTGTGCATGTAGTCCTGCGTGGTGCAGCCGTCTGCCAATGGTGCTGGCACTAACAGGATGACTCATAGAGGACATCACTGCTCGCTGAATGTCCACATTCGTGGCTGTTGGGTCAGTCAGGTACAGCGATAAGGCCTGTCCTTGCTTGCATCACATGCGTGGTCAACTGTGAAACTCGTTTTATTGGCATGTCTCAAATCTACCCACAGCGTTTAAGTCCTGTTGGTTGATTCCTTCTGGTTGCAGCTTTTTGTGCAGCTATTCTTTTGATGATGCATTTAATTGTTAATGTTTACATTTGTAGTGTGTGATATGTTACTCTTATGAGTCTTATAATGTCTTAATGACTCCACTGACCATTTGTATTTCATTTAAATGATAGAATGAATAAATAAATGCATAAAGATATTAATAAACTTGTTAACTGTTTCATTGTTTTAATGTTTTCATGATAGTTGTGTTGGACACTCCCAGTTATGATCCTTGTGAGAGCTACACATCTCTGGATGAACCATGGAGAGGCACTAATGAGACTGGAGGATCACACTGTGATGCTGTCTTTAGCTGGAACGGCTGGTACCGGCTGTATTATAACGGGAGGAGTGTCCGTATGCCAGAGAGCTGTGTTGATATGTACAGATGTGGTACTGTTGTCGGTCTGTGGCTGAATGGTCTTCACCCTCAGATAGAGGATGGCATAGTCATTCGTGGAGTCTGTGGGACTGAAGGAAGTGACTGCTGTGGCTACAGATCCTACTCAATTCAAGTCAAAGCATGTCCAGGAAACTATTATGTCTATGAGTTGGTGGAGCCATACTACTGCAATGTAGCTTACTGTGCAGGTACTGCTCTTTAGTCTCTTTTAGATTTAGACTGTGATTTTCCAGTGAGTCTCTAGCTTTTATCAAACATACAGGTTTGTTTTTATGTCCATAATTCAGATTTGATTAGCCCAATGTCAATCATTAACAATAGTCACTTCAACTACACTGAACCTACAGGCATAACCTAAAATTTTACATTTTTCCCCCCTTATTTGTGTCTGACGACCTTATTTTCCTGACACTGAAGTAATCGCTAATGGTATTCTGGTACAGCAAAAGTTCTTAGCTGTAGACTCAGTATGTATTTATCATATTGTGATCTGTAAATGATTTTAGAAAAACTCTATTTGTGTATATAAAAGAGGGATGGTTAAATAAAACCATTGATTTTAACATTCCTTCTACAATTTAACATTCACACACATCGTTTTCTCTTTCAGATCAGAATTTTACTGTGTCTGCAGAATGCAAGGTTTGTTTTTATCACATGTGATTAATAATAATTAAGATGTTTCATGTCTGTATAATGCTGAAGATTGGTAATAATCAGCTATAAATATGCAGTTGAAACTGTTTAAACTGACTTTTTGTTTTAGGAAAATTTCACATCAACCTGTGCAGACAATTTGTTCAACCAAATCCAGGAAAGCATTAATCCAGTGCTTTCAGAGGACGTAAGTACTTAAATAAAGGAGAACAAGCAAAAAATACTGATCATGAGAATACTTGCTTGTGTTTACTATATACATTTCTGCATAGTAATGTATATACTTTGGTTAATGAATTAGATTGTGAAGAAGGCACTTGAGGTGCAAACTCTGGAGCTTCAAACGATGAATTCAGATCAGAATATAACCTCTGGAAATCAAGTTCTAAACAGGACTGAGATTTTCATCTCTACACTGGTGAATCGTCAAGGAACCCACTACATATGTAACATCTCTGTTGATGGCTTAGGTAAATAAATATATTGCTGAATGAATTGTGGGCTTAGAAACAAAGTTCTGTTTGCACTGAGATGTGAAGATTTTACTTTTTTTTTTAAATGGTGAAAATTAATTTTCACATTATAATACAGTTATTTCCTATGGGTTAATGAATGTAGTACTTTTATGCAAATATATTTTAAAAAATATGTATTTTTTATATATATATAAGATGTTTCAGATACAGGCTTTTGTCAGTACTTCAGTATAAGTAAATATAAAGGCACACACAACACATGTATACACGCAAACACACACACACACTACTATATCAGTGGTATTATAACACATTGGAGGTTATTGGGAACGTCAGCAGATGCTGAGGCGCAGAGGTCGCCAACTTTTTGCAGAGTCAGTCGCTACAGACCTCCGCCTTCAGATCAGTTCAGGAACAGTGTGTAGAGAGCTTCATGGAATGGGTTTCCATGGCATCACCAATTACATCACCAAGAGCAATCCAAAGCGCCGAATGCAGTGGTGTAAAGCGCCGCCACTGGACTCAGTGGAGCAGTGGAGACACGTTCTCTGGAGTGATGAATCACGCCTCTTTGTCTGGCAGTCCGATGGACGAGTCTGGGTTTGGTGGTTGCCAGGAGAACAGTACTTGTCTGACTGCATTGTGCCAAGTGTAAAGTTTGGTGGAGGGGGGATTACGGTGTGGTTGGGCTTGGCCCCGTAGTTCCAGTGAAAGGAACTCTTAATGCTTCAGCAGACCAAGAGACTCTGGACCATTTCATGCTCCCAACTTTGTGGGA
>CM067495.1:705553-721618 GCA_034552555.1 Semaprochilodus insignis
CAGCAGCTGCCATTTACACTGTGTGAGAATTGCATGATGAACGGACCAACAGAAATGGCCCAAAAGTGTTTGGAAAGATGTCTGGTTCCATTGACTTACATTAAAATTGACTGAGGTTTTTGGCCTCTCCTGTAAAATTGCCATTTTGGAGATACTTGTTTTTCTTTGGACAGCGACGATATACACGTGTATACACGTGTGTGTGTGTGTGTGTGCGTGTGTGTGTGTGTGTGTGTGTGTGTGTGTGTGTCATATAATTTTAAGGCCATTAATTCACACACAAAGTTTCGATCTCTGCATCAAAAGTATTAGGACATAAAGTCTCTCACTTCAACAAACATTGGTGGTTAGAACATATTTAAAAAGTCTACTTATTGTGAAGAATAAGTACACAAATCAACAACTCAATCTTCTTTATGTGATTTACCATTCAAAAACTGGTTTTGCTGTGCATTTGTAATTGCTTTTAATTTTTATATCCTTTAGGTGTTCAAGTCTTTGCAGTTGGAATAAATGACACCTTGGAAGAAAATCCTCAGCTCAGCATAAACAACGCTCTGATGGATATCGACCTCATCCAGATTTCAAGGAATAACAACAGTATTGTAACAATGATTGAGTGTTTGGGGTTAATGGGTTAATTTATTAAATCTAGGTACAGTTCAAGAGATAAACACAAGTATTATAGGCTGCATTAAAATAATATTCCTTACATTTTACTTTAATACAGCAACAATATGCTAGTTCCAAAGAGGCGTTTTGGAAAATGAGTGCTGCGGACCCATAAAATAAGAATAAAATAAGAAGAGTTTTTGGCTTTAATTACTAAAGTTAACGGAAAAAGGAGCAATGTTTGATGAAAACCAAGTACTATTGGACGTTATACAATTACTATTTTTTTGCTGCTACCTCTTAGTTGTGTATGTATGTAATGTGCAATGCCTTAAAATTAGCAGATTTGTTTGAAATATGAAACATAATTTGAAGGTGAAATTGTTCAGGTGTTTTCAGTAAATGGGATGATGATGATCAGGTGTGAGTGGGCCCTGTTATATTTAAAGAACACATGTTTACAACACATGTTTGTGGAAGTGTATCATGGTATGAACAAAGTAGATTTCTAAGGGACCTCAAAGGAAGAGTTGTTGATGCTCATCAGGTTGGAAGAGGTTACAAAACCATCTCTAAAGAGTTTGGACTCCACCATCCACAGTCAGACAGCCTGTGTACAAATGGAGAAAAGTCAAGACCACCAGGAGTGGTCAACCAAAAAAGATCACTGCAAGAGCAAGGTGTATTATAGTCTGTTAGGTCAAAAAGGAGCCCAGGGGATGTTCTTGGCAACTAAAAGCCTCTCTGACAGTGGCTAATGTTATTATACAAAACATTGTAAGGTTAAGGTTAAAGTTCTACCGTGACATTGTGCAGATTTCCACTCTGGAAAAGCTGAGCTAATTTTGTAGATGCAGTTGCACCAAACAAATCACAAAACCGACTACATGACTAAATGTTAGGGCTACCGTCCATGCCGAAAGAATGAAAGTAGTGTAAAGAGCTTCAATACTTCATTTAGACGTTGAAATCCACCCATCTTCTTTTTGAGAAGGAACAACAGTGTTTGAGGTTCACGGTATGTCAGTTCTACATAATGAACTCTCTGCATGATGACAACATACCAAGATAACCTTTAATAGGTTACATAGATTGTGTACATTCAAACTCAAACTAAATATGAAACATGGCTAGCCATCTGTAGGTTTTTCAGACAAAAGAGAATCTGCATATATTATATTTTCATGGATTTGAATGGACCATTTTCTTCAAAACAAATAAATTATGATATTTGGGTTTTTAAAAAATGAGTGGGGGTTCTCTCTCATTCCTCTGAGGCCTTTACAATAAGATGCTGGTTTTTGAGTAGACTCTTGTAGTTACAGTGATTCTTGTTGATTGTGCTTCAGGATCAGCGGCTGTGGCCTTCATGAGCTACACTAACTTGTCAAATGTACTGACACCCAGCCTGTTTAACCCAACTGACAACTCAGAGAAAACCATGATGTCCATTGTGATATCCGCGACTCTGCCCAGAACTGCCAACCAAAATCTCACCACACCAGTCAACTTCACTCTGAAACACATTGCAGTAAGTTTGCTCAATCTTTCAATAAACTCTAATCAGAGCAATATAGTTTTATAATACACTTTTATTTCAGTGTTATATATGCAGAATTCTGCAAAATGCCATTTAGTCAGCTGTCAAAGAGAACATTTAGTTTTTTGTGGTGATATATTCTTACAGATTTTTTAGTTTAGTCCAACCAGTGGTAGTGCATTTCCATAGACATTCCAGTGATCTGGGTTTGTGAATCTGCTGTAATATTATTTTCCATCACAAATGAAAATCTCATTACTTGTAGACTCTTTACCACAAATGGTTACAGGGATGGGGTTTCACATGTGTTTTAGTACATTTATATTATAATTTCAAATTTTTTTGCACCATAATTTATAATTTCAATCCAGTCATTCTTTCACTGATGTTATGTAAGGAATCAGTTGTTACGATGTGGGGTTTGTTTACTGAGTGGTTGTTAAGGAATAAACAACACGTACAAGAGTGAGGTCAGTATGACTGTGGATTAGACACATAGAGGAGTGAAGGTCAGTATGACTGTGGATTAGACACATAGAGGAGTGAGGGTCAGTATGACTGTGAATTAGACACATAGAGGAGTGAGGGTCAGTATGACTGTGAGTTAGACACATAGAGGAGTGAGGGTCAGTATGACTGTGGGTTAGACACATAGAGGAGTGAGGGTCAGTATGACTGTGGGTTAGACACATAGAGGAGTGAGGGTCAGTATGACTGTGGATTAGACACATAGAGGAGTGAGGGTCAGTATGACTGTGGATTAGACACATAGAGGAGTGAGGGTCAGTATGGCTGTGGATTAGACACATAGAAGAGTGAGGGTCAGTATGACTGTGGATTAGACACATACAGGAGTGAGGGTCAGTATGGCTGTGGATTAGACACAGAGGAGTGAGGGTCAGTATGGCTGTGGATTAGACACAGAGGAGTGGGGGTCAGTATGACTGTGGATTAGACACATAGAGGAGTGGGGGTCAGTATGACTGTGGATTAGACACATAGAGGAGTGAGGGTCAGTATGACTGGATTAGACACATAGAGGAGTGAGGGTCAGCGTGGCTGTGGAATACACAAATAGAGGAGTGAGGGTCAGTATGGCTGTGGATTAGACACATAGAGGAGTGAGGGTCAGTATGACTGTAGATTAGACACATAGAGGAGTGAGGGTCAGTATGACTGTGAGCACTATTTTGTTTGTTTTAGCAGTGCTGGTAGAATTAGCATTTGTGCTCTGAACCAGTGAATATTTGGGGACCATTCTTTTTGTTTTTAGCAGCGCTGGTAGCATTAGCATTAGCTTTGTGGCAGTGAATATTTGGAGCACCATTCTGTTTGTTTTTAATAGCGCTGGTGTAGTAACCCTGTAAAGTGGGGATTATGTTTGACATTCAACAAGTTCTTATGTGGCTAAAATAACATCTTCATGTTTTAATCCATTGTGGTTGATGGCCATACACAGTATTTTTGAATTAGGTGCAGTGTGCAGGTGTTATGGTAACCATGGAGGGTTTGGATGCTTAGCCATTACACTGCTCACAACAACAAACACATTTACCTCCATTTAGAATATATATATTTTTTAAACTGAAGTGAGTCCATCTTTTATTAATCTTCAGACCTGTATATTTTAACTTTCTGAGGCTCATTCTGATGAAAACACACCACACTACAATCACTACACCTACATTTATGCTCAGAGTTGGCTGCGTTTTGTATCCAGTGTTACCTGCTGCCATTTTCTCTGGCTGAAGCAGGCTGAGAGCTGGTGAAAGCCGCGGTGCATGATGGGATACAGTACACAATGAAGATAGCTCCCCCAGGGTACTAGAACCTCTGACTGGCGTAGAACACCATCCGGGGATCTCCAGTGCACTACAGATCTTCAGTTTGGTCACGCACTACATACTACTTTTAGGTAGATTTAGTATGTGAGTAGTATGTAGTACACCATTTAGAATACAGCTTCTTAATAGACTAAGTTTTTATATTTAACCCAAAATATTTTTACCACCACCTTAGTTTTGTATAACACACAGTCATCTTACCATCCAAGATCCACTATAGTTACTATAGGACTATAGTTGCTGTAAATTTGTGTTATTATTAGCATTTTGAGCCAGTGAATGTTTGTGCACTGTTCTGTATGTTCTTAGCAGTACTCATAGTGTTAGCATTCTGAGCCAGTGAATATTTGAAGCACTGTTCTGTATGTTTTTATCAACTCTGGTAGCTTTAGCATTAGCACTCCTAAGTGTAAGTTTTGACCTATTTAATGTTAAATTATATAACGTAATGGAATTTGGGTGATTTGTACGAGAGAGAGAGTATCTGTGTCATTTTCCCAAATGAATAGTACTTAGAAAATGACCTGGATCAAAACATCCTAAATTGGACATTCACCTCAGCTTTCAGGTGAGAATTACACAGAACTAAGCAAACATCATAAACAAATTCAGTTTGTTTACTGGGACAATGGACGTTTGGAACACTGTAGTCCAGTTGAACGTTCTGTGAGGTACATTCCAGAGACAGCCCATGTGGGAGTTTTTCACAGTTCATCAAATGTTTTGAGCTAGGGCCTAGCTCAGTAGGCTAACTCAGGCTGTATTAGCCCTTTGTTTTGTTCATATATCAGATTAGCATGGTAATTCAGGCTGCTAATCTAGACAGTAGCTCTCCTGGAGCAACATGCAAATTATTCAAGTTTCACACTTGGCAGCGCATGTGATGTAAGCAAGGACGGGTCTTATCACTGTATCTTACTGATCCAACAGCCACGATTGTGGACGTTCAGCGAGCAGTGTTGCCCTCCAAGCTGCATGGGATGGATTATCACAGGACACCTTTAGGAACCTCTACCATGCTGAGACTAGCATGCTGCATTAGCATGCATGGCACCCGGACGCCATACTGAGAGGTTTTTGCTGGGGTGTCTAAATATTTATTTTTCACAACTTCAATCAAAGCCACATATGAGATGTCACAAGCAGTTTTATTAAAACAGACTATTAAAAAACAACAACAACAACAACAACAACAACATGGTTGTTTAATGCTTTGTAGTCTCCCTTTGCAAAAATGATAGCGGTCAGATTTAGATTTTATATATATTGGACTGATTGGTGATTGCATGTATTAGAATAAATTGTCCACAACTTTTGGATTAAAAAAGACCTCCACAACATTACAGATCCACCACCATACTTCACAGTGGGGATGAGTTAATTTGTTCATGGCTATCTTTGTGTGTACAGCAAGTCCAGCTCTGGTGTAAAATCTATATCTGGTGTAAAAGCTCCATTTTGGCATTTTCTGACCATAGAACATTGTCCTGCTGACAGTTTCAGAAGCATCTGGCAAACTGTAGGGGCTTTCTTTCTTCTGGCCACTTTCCTGTAGAACTCGTGGTCATGTAGGTGGTGCCTTACTGTAGTTTGGGAGATGTTCTGGATGTAACTACGGTCTGAAATTCTCCAGCTATGATCCTTAGAGATTCTTTGGCCCTTTAAACCTCCTTACTGTGTGTGGGTTCATGATGTATATCCATCGACTTGCATGATTTGGGCAGCCTCATATTTGTACCCTGGCGAGACAGGAAGTAAGGCTGACTTTTTCAGTGTTTCTAATTGCTCAGGTGATCTTTAAAAGATAAAATGTAAACAAAGTATAAGCAATAAAGAATGCTTTGCAGCCCAGTTAGCTCATGTTTACTAGGGGTGCCAAAATTGTGAGAAATTGCCTGAAGGTGTGTTTTGGTTGGAAAGATGAAATTAAATTAAATTTCAGATATACTTGACAAACAATTAATGTACTGTAAGTTTCTTGGTTTTAATGGGTTACAGTCACCTTGATTGTGTTTTTATTAGTTAATACTAATTTAAGTAAGTAATTAAAAAAAAAGTAATCAGATCCTTTATATTAGGTTGTAGATTACATGTTTTAACGTGACAAGTTTAAATTTGGTGGTGCAGAGGTGATAGAACACCACAATTTGGTAGAGACGATTATTTCTCTTCTGTTTTTTTAGGAACTTGACCCTAATGGTGTACTTTCCTGTGTGTACTGGAATAATACTGAATGGGTTGTAGATGGATGTAAACTTCTCCAGACCAACAGCACCCACTCTTTGTGCTCCTGTGTTCACCTGTCAATCTTCGCTCTCATCATGCAGACCAACCCACCCCCCACAGGATATGATGTAAGATCAATCAAAGTTACGTCCATTGGGTACCCAAGGTATTAGAGGAGGTGTGGTCTTTTCTGGCCTCCCACAAAGAGTGTTTTGTAGCCACACTGGGAGCTATTGAAATGGCAGAAATGATGAAAATAAATTAATTATTGAAAACTGAGAGTAATTAATCTGAAACAAATTAAATGCCCTTATTTAAATTATTCACTTAAGCTGAAGAGAGTAGGGAATAATGTTTGCTTTTCAAATGTTGTTATAGTAAAAATCTACTGTATTTGGTATGCACAAAATTGTTTTAGTTACAAAAGAATACAGCATAGAAACAAGCACAGAACAGGATTTAATTTTAAATTGCAGAATTTACTTTTTCCATAACGATGCAACATCCACTATTTAAAATGCTTCATATGTATTTCCTTGTTTTCTATTAATTAGAAAAGTTTAAAATTCATGCAATGCATTGTCACATTACAGTAAGTGTGGTGGTTGTGTTAGCACTTCATTAACAAATGCTAATATGTTTTACACTATACAATAAGTCTCTCTTTTGTTGGTGTTAGGAAATAATCAACACATGAACTAGACTACTTGAGATGCCAAAACACATCAAACCAAATGAGGAAACTAAAATGAGTGATTGAGCATGTACTTTACATTTCCAGGATGATCCTCTGATGGAGCAAATCGGCACCTTGGCTGTGGCTGTGGGGCTGGTGTTTCTCAGCTTGGCTCTACTGACATTTGCCATTTGTCGAAGGAACCCAAGGGTGACCAACACAGCTCAGATCAACCTCTGCATAAGTTTGTTCTTGGCCCACCTTCTATTCCTACTGACACAGAAATTCCTGTTTTATATACAACCTCAACAGGTGAATACAAATTTTTACATCTTTTGGGGGGACTCCCATGAATATGCCAAATTTTGTCATTGCCTGGTCCCACTCACTAGCAAGGATATGTCCATCACATAGTGCTACTAAGCTAGTGAAGTGAGAGCAGCACACTGAACAATAATGAAAGGGAAACACACGGAGAGCAGCACACTGAACAGTAAAGAAAGTCATTGGCTGCTGAAGGCATAATCCATTCCATCCATCCGTTTGCTCCGACTGCAAATTTGCAAAGAGTCTACAAAAATGTCTCTCGCTTGATCTGCAGCACTTGGCGTATTGTTTGCAGGTTTTACCGTATGCTGGACAACTTTTCTTGACACTTTGCTTGATTTCAGACTTTTGTTTTGGCTTTTGGTGGTTTTGTCGTTTCTGCTCCTCTGCATGTTACCACTGCTTTGTCCAGAGTCAACTCCTGCTCACCTAACAGACTTTCTCTTAGTGCATGCTCTGGAATGCTGACACTATTTTGTCACACATTAGTGAGTCCTTCAGCTGGCCAAAGTCACAAAAAAGTTTTAGTATGCTGCTCAGTCAAGTATTGGTCAAAACGTTCTCCTTCTTTTTGATTACAAGAGAAAAAATTGTACCTTTCGAATGTGACATTCTGTTTGGGGACAGAGTACTGCTCAGATTTCTCCATGACGTTTTGTAACTGAAACTGTCTGTCAGATATTTGGAAGCTGTTGAAAATGTCAAATGCTTCTTCTCTGATGACATGCAGTAGAACTGAGGCTTTCTTTTTTCGCACTGCCTTCACCACTTGCTGCCATATAAATGCTGAAATATTGCTTAAACAGCTTCCAATTCTCAACTAAATTACCATTTAGCGACATGCCAGCAAGGGCTTGTAGCTGCTCCATTTTTGCCTGCATTCACTCAGGCTACTGCGCTCACAACAGCAAACTTTCTCTGCTCAGTTTTTATTCCACAACTCATGAGCTGCTGACTTTCTCTTGTTGTCACTTTCGTTTTTGTGAAGCTTGTTGCACACAACTTATGACACCGTGGTTGTTTTACACATGTCATAAAGGACAAACTGGCATGGATCTTTTTACTCTTCTGTCTGTGCTAAAACAACAACTTTTCCTTAGCTTCACCTCCTTGCCTGTCCCTATAACTCATGGGACTTGACGTTTTCTGTTTAACACACACAACACCCAAAGAACAGCAGAGTGAAAAAAGATAAAGAAGAAAAACCTAGAGAATAGCAGAGTGAACAATATAACAAGAAGAAACCCAGAGAACATTGGATGCAAGAGAAGAGAGTTGTTGATGCTCATCAGACAGGAAAGGGTTGCAAAAACAACTTGGACGTCACGAATCGACTATTAGACAGACTGTGTACAAATGGAGGAAATTCAAGACCATTATTGCCCTCCCCAGGAGTGGTCCAACAAAGATCACGTAAAGAGCAAGGAGTGTAATAATCTGCAAGGTCACAAAGGAACCTATGGTAACTTCTAGGAACTTGAAGTCCTCTCTCACATTTGGTAATGTTAATGTTTGAGTCTACCATCAAGAAAACACTGAACAACAATGGTGTCCAAGAAAAAGCTGCTGCTCTCCAAAAAGAACATTGCTGCCCATCTGTATTATGCTGAAGATCACATGGATAAGCTGAAGAAAAGTTTTGTGGACAAATGAGATGAAAAACATCAGGACATCAGGACTAATCAAAAGTTACCCAAGACGTTTAATAGCAGTTATTGCTGTACAAGGGGCTCAGACCAGATGCTGAAAGAATTCACATACTTTTGCCACTCACAGGTATGAAATAATGGATCATTTCCCTCAATGAATAAATGGCGAAATCTAATGCTTTTGTCTGATTTGGTTAATTTACTTGTGTTAATACACTAGATCAAAAGAACAGCTGCACCCAGAAGGAAGTGTGGGATTGCAGTGCTTTCTATGATGAGTGTATCTGATTGTGTCATGAACTTTCAAGCATCCCTGTGGAGAGACAAAGAAAGATTAAACAACAGCAGCACACTAAATAATAAAGAGTTGCAGGAAAACAAAAGTCTAAATAGTATGTTTGAGTTCAGAGCTCTCTCTCTCTCTCTTTCTCTCTCACTCTCTCTCACTCTCTTTCTAGGTGGTGTGTGCAGTGCTGGCAGGTGTCCTGCACTTCCTCTTTCTCTCTGCTTTTGTGTGGATGTTCATTGAAGCTGTGCTGCTCTTCATCTCAGTGAAGAACCTCACAAAGATTACATCAAATGAGAATGCAGGTCTTTGGGGGAAATGGCTGGTTGTGATTGGATACGCTGTGCCACTGGTTATGGTGGGCGTGTCTGCTGGACTGGTTCATGATGGATATGGTAGTGGAAAGTGAGTGTTTAGAATGGGTGGGGTTTCATCACATAAGGGTGGAGTTTAGTTAATGGGAAACTGTATGGAAATTATTATGGATATTATTTCTTATTTGGGAAGGGCAGGTGTTGGATATATTTATTGTGTGTGTGTGTGTGTGTGTGTGTAGGTGCTGGCTTAAGACAGACTTTTTGTGGAGCTTCCTGGGGCCTGTTAGTTTCATTCTTGCAGTAAGTACTACACGCACTCAGATACACAGAGAGGACAAACACAGACAACAGAACGAGAAGATAAACCCAGAGAACAGCAGACTGTTACTGAATAATACAGGCATACCTTATTAGTTCCACACTCCATTATCTGCTATTTACATTTATGGTATTTATCTTATCCAGAGCATCTTACAAGGTAATCATAGAACAGGTAGGCCAATGTAGTGTTAGGAGTCTTGCCCAAGTACTCCTATTGGTATAGCACAGCATAGTTACCCAGACCAGGAATTGAACTCCATTGAACATGGTAGTAGCTCACTGGGAGGTAGAGATGTTTTCCATTGTGCCACACTGACCACCTATTTCTTATTAATAGTATTATTAAGAATTTTTAAGATGTTCATCTAGTCTTCTAGAAACATCTTAGACAGAACAACACAATATAGATTAACCATATAGCTGTAATCAGACTTGTTGATAAATGGAGGCTAGGCATAAATATTACCAAAATAAAAAATAATAATAAATTAAGATTGTTTTTATTTCTGTTGCCAGGCAAACACAGTTCTTTTCATTGCCATCATGATCATAATAACTTCAACTCTGACAAACATGAGAAGTGAAATATTGAGAATCAGACGGTCAGAAAGTGATCGACAACTCTTTAAAACTGTGACCCTGAAAGCCATGATCCAGTTCATCATCCTTGGCTGCCCCTGGATTCTGGGTTTCTTCACAGACCACAGCAAGATGTTGGAAGTTGTCTTCATCTTTCTCAACTCCCAACAAGGCACCTTCATCTTTCTGATCCACTGTGTCCTCAATCCAGAGGTCAGACATCTCTTCTACTTTAAGGCTATGCCAGACTGACCTAACAAACACCAGCATTTTAATAATTACAGGTGTCTTTAGAAAGTCCAGAAAAGGAACAGACAGATCAGTTGTGTAACAGATTGAAAGAGGAAAGAACCTTGTGGAACAATGGGAATAGGGAAGAACATTTCCAAACTGTGTGAATGGGGAGAGGAACATTGTAGATCAGTGTGAATGTGGAGAGAACGTTCTGGAACCGTGAGCCTGCACAGCATGGCAGAGAGCTTGTAATCCTACCGGATCCAGGGTGGGTGGAGCATTCTGTAACAAGGGGAGCTCAGACATAGATAGGGGATTCCTTAGGTAGGATTTATTCAACAAAAATACAAAAATGTCAAATCTCAAAAATCACAAAAGCTGTGAAGAAATCTCAAAAATCACAAAAGCTGAGAAGGTTATTCAAAATGACACAAAGGAACAGGGAAAACACTCTGAAAAAGGTCAAGGTAAAAGGTATGAAAGTGTACCAAAAGGCTTGAGGGAACTGAGAATATTCAGATAGTCGTTAACAAACGACAGTCAACAGTGCAGTGGTTAATGCTCCACAAACTAGGGAAAGGGAAGGCTTTTTAAAGGGAGGGATAATGAACTGGGATATGGAGCAGGTGAGAAGGGGCAGGTCATTAACTCCCGTGAGTCCAACCTCTGGTGGCCAGCATGAGAAGTGTCCTGAAAGTGTGTATCCTCCGATGACCTGACATCTGAAAATGCATTTTATTGACTGATGCTACAAAGAACATCTCAATTTACTGAATGTCAGCACTTTATTGTTCATATTCGTTATTTAACTTCGGTGTGCTGTTCTGGACAGTCCAAATGTTTATGTACCTATCTGTGTATAAACAGTTTTCACTCTTCTGTCTTCTTCTACCTCCAGGTGAGGCGGATGTATATGAAATGGTGGCGAGATGTCTGTCCTACCCAAGTACCACGGAATCAGGATACCACAACATCAGAATTCTAAGTTTTTAGTCTTATTCAGAATCATATGGTGTTTATTTCAGAGTTAAAGGTTTAAGGTTTGGTGTGTAGTTTTACTCTTACTTGAAGGAAATTTAGCAATTATTTAGTTATGCTGACATTAGAAACTGTAGATCTTTTTAAATTATGTTTTTTATATTGTGACTGATACTACTGTAAGTTTTTTTTCACAAATACTGTGAAAAATATTTATTCACTAATATTGATCCGGTATGATACTAAATTATTCTGGTTTATAACAGTCAAATGGTACTACTTAGCAGATCTACATCAGACTGCACTCTTAAACCTAAAAGTGCCCAACAGGGTTTTTGGAGTGATGCTACAGAAGAACCAAATATGGAAAATCTTTAACACTCACGAAACTGTATTATTACCTTTATTATCTTTGAAAACAGAAATTAAAACACTACCATTGAATTATTGTATGTATATATATATATATATATATATATATATATATATATATATTATACACACACACACACATATATTTGGACACCTTTTGGTTTGTTTTAGTTACGTTTCTCTCTTGTGAATATAATTGTGCTATATTCTTCATTTTTAAACCAAGAAATAATAAATACAATTATGCATAATCTGCTACTTTTATGTATATCAGTTGTACATTATAAATATATTTTTAAAAGTTTATTGTCAACAAAGAGCAATAAAGTTAATTAAATAAAGCATCAGAAATGTGCTTTTACATCATTTTTAAGTTAATACAAAAAGGTAATGTAAAGCTAATTGCAATTATAATGTATTGTCCTAACAAATCACTAGGAACATATAGTACTGGCCATACATTGTTAAGCCATGAGATCAAATGGCTCACAGACATAGGGCAGAGTCAGCATTATCTTGCTGCACTTTCAGCTTTGAGGGACATAGTATGGCCAAGTTGAAGATGGTGTTAAAAAAACACTTCCAAAATTGTAAAAGTTTTTTTTTTATTATTTTTTTTTATTAATATAAAGCTTGTGTTTGTTTTCCTGTGCTGCTCTCATAGTTTGTCCTCACTCATCATAAAAAATACAGAACTCAAGAGCAGAGTTCATCAGGTAGTTAAAGCAGACAACTTATATATAGTTATACCAGCAACAATATAGTTTAAATTATGGTCACATTTTACTGTCTAAATGAAGCTCAGTAAAAACTTTAAAAAGAGAAATCATCAGAGGAAAGTCCTGACTCTTGTAAAAGCTACTTGAGTACAGTTCTTAGAGATTAGCAATACTAGTGGTTAAAGTAGTGTACCTGTAACATCACAAATCACAACAATAGATATTTCAAGATTTAGTTTTTCTAAGGTTTGATAAGCTGCAACTGGCAAAGCATCCCCAATGCTGTCACATTTAATGTTACTATTTAAAACTACGTCCATTTAGTTTTTGTGTTACAAAAACCCATACATCATGTCTATCCTATTCGGAGGATTGCTACAAAAACGGGACATGGCAGAAGAGAATAACTGGGCCAAAGCATGGCTTCATTTCATAAAGCCAAGAAGACAGCAATGCTACTTGCAATATCTCTAGAATGATCATTTCATGTAAAGGTAGAAACCCAGTTTCTATGTGAAATTTTGTTTATGGTTCCAGCAGTTCCAAAAAATGTAGCTGACTAATTGCAAACCCACTTCCAAACAAGTTGGCACAGTATGTAAAACAGAAGTAAATGTCTTGCATATTTTAGGCTAAACGGAGATATGCAAACTTGTACCCTTTACCAAACAATGAGTGTCGCATTATGTGATGTTGCTGTTAACAGACAATGGAACAGCACCACAGCCGAGCATTGAAAGAGTAAACACTTGTAATAAACACTAATCTAAGCAAACTTTACATGTTACGGCAGTAAAAATATTATAGTAAGCATTTGAGCAGCCATGCAATAAAAACTGTCACAACTTTGCTGTGAAAGCAAAGCATGCACATCTTCATTCTCTTCTGTGACTCTCAGAAAACCAAAAATCACATCTCATATCTGAAATATGCTGAATTTTGGCTCTGATTATCATTTTGAACCCTGGAGTTGGCATTATGTCATGAGCTAATTATTATACAAGACATCTACAAGTCAGGTGACCTGAAATTAAAGCCAAAACACACATCAAGGCCACAGGTTAAAAATCCAACACAATTGTTGTGGAAAAATTAAGATTTTGTTTCCAAGTTATTTCCTGGATATTATACAACTTCATGTGTTTTGCTCCTTGCGATTACCAATGTGTTTTCTCTTCTCACTTGCAGCTAATTTATTGCTTGCTTATGTGCTTCTACAAGCAGCCAATAATTCTCCAACTCCACAACAACCAGCCTGCCATAATACACACCTGCACAAGCTCACAACCTGTTGGCTGTTTACCTGTAATGATCACGGTGCCTCAGAATGAATCCCACCCTCAAATGATATAGTAGATCATGTGAGACTCGAGGGTGAACCCACCTTGTGCAGACCTCTACTGTGTAACAGATCTGACTCTGTGTATGGTTAAATTACCAGTGTCTGGTGACCTCCTGAGAGTTCAGTTCAGTTTAGTTATACATTGTGAGGTGTAGAATAGAAATTCAGGGGGTCATTCTTTCAAGCATTGTAAACAAACACTTTATAGTCTGTTCTGAATTAGACAGGGAGTCAGTGGCCTGCTCTAATGAGTGAACAGCAACACACAGGTAGAGACTTACAAAACCACCAAGTTATAACTTCAGCAGAATCTTAATCTCCTCACACGCACAGGACTAGCATAACTGCTGTGTTGTGTAATTACATTATGCCAAAACAGCAGGACTAAACAATATCATTTCAGTGACAATCTTTCTGCAGCTTTTGTTGTGTATTTTTATTCCTTTTTTTATTGGCCCAGTCTGTGGGTACAGCATGAGTATAATATATTCAAAGTTCAAAATATGTATTGGTGTTGTGGATTAGTTGTTTGGTTAACGTGTATTAAGTGCAGTCTTTTTTTGTTGCATACACTTATAAAATAACCATTGGTTAGAATAATAAAACAAACATCCTGAATGAAAGATAATACAACATTACAATATTAGCACTTATGATACTCCATAAAATCTGTTCCATAAAAGGGTTTTTGCACCCGATTTAGTCAAGGTTTTCTCATTCTCTCTCTCTTCTGATTTATACCATCCACTTATTTTATTAGGTTTTTTTTTATTACCAGACATCATAAAATGATATAACTAATTGTTGTGACGTTTGTCTTGCTTTGAAAACTAATGCTCACTTCCCACCATACAGATGTAATAAACTAATATGTATTATCTTATGATTATCTCTCTCCCTCACAACAGACACAAACACACACTTAATGTACAAAGCCCAAAAAAATACAGACAGGAAGTTTAGATATAGTCAGTGACCCAACACTGTCGATCTGTGTGTCTTCAGGGACCAAAGTTCATCTCAAGAAAAGCAGCAAGTAGCAGAAGGAAACACAAGATCAATGAGGGCCTCTGGAGAAGAAGAGAAGCAGAGGCTAACAAAAGAAGTACTGGCATTTATGTACTGGCCGTCTAAGTAGTCAAGGTACTGCTCAAGTGCTGGAACCCAGGGCTGTAAATCACACACTGAAAACTGTTTTTACCATTGCAATGTGTCAGATTTATTTTTTTTATTTGGACAGGTCTGCAACATAATCCTGGCTCACACTAAAGAAAGATTATCTATGAGAGTCCTGAATTCAAGGGCTGCTCTGGTGCACTGGAGAGGGAACTTGTCAAGTGAACAAATCATCTTAGCTGTCATTGCAACAATTACACTCGCCCCCCCCAAAGAGATTTGGCAGGAGCTGCCTCTGAACATATGTGGAAATATCAAAATTATTTAGCTGGAAGCTATATGACAATTTCCATGTAATTAATAGACACAAATAGTCTATATAGTATAGCCTCGGAAAGAAAAAAGAACACGCTGTTTTGTTTCAACACCACACCAGTAAGGCACGCATCTTCAAAACCACATAATTTACGTATGGAAAGAACTGTGAGATAGCAGCACGTATATATGAAAATAAAACAAAAACAAAAAAACATTTCACGCCTTCTGCACACCAGAAAGCATGTTTCTTACTTGCTGGGCTCCACAGAGGAATTATAAAATGAACAGAAATACTATAGGCTTTCTAACGTGTGAGTACTTTGTATAATTTATATAATTTAAATAGTACATTATACATTTAAAGAAGTGTTTTAGGTATTTGGGGAAGATTGGGAGCTGTAAAGTTTTGGTAAATAAATGGTTGAGACTGTGTGATTTGAAAAAGATGATACTACTGTGAATTTATTTGATTTGAATTTACTGAATCAGACTCTAATATAATGGGCAGTAGAAATGAATCTGGTTTGCAAAACGAATAGGGACTGTTGTCATTTTGTTTTGCATATTGTTTTTGCAACTTTTATGTCGAGGGAAAGTGTGTGTGTGTGT